>APFE031479267.1:29500-48656 GCA_000404065.3 Pinus taeda
CACAATTGTCTCTTTCAGCTTTTTCAGTTTCCTAAATTGTAGCACAGTTTACTATTTTTAGCAGTTTTTCGGGTCCTAAACTTCCGAAGCCATTTTGAGGCCCTAAACGACGTTTTTTGGGTAATCTGGGGGAACATGGGTCCATGGACCGATGTTGCCTCCCAAAGTGGTAGTGCTCTGATAGATCTTTCTAACGAGCTATTGTATGCGTCAAATGAAGATCGTATGCCAAAGTTACGACCCCGGGAAATTGATGTATCAATTTACCCAAACGGGGCCCACAATTTGGTGTTTCATCTTCTAGGGTTAGGTTTTGGAATGTGAAGGGTTTTCCATTGTTTCTCAACAATAAATAGGCCTTCGAGCCTCATTGTAACACAGTTTTGGGAACCGTTAAGAGGCATGTAGCCACACATCTCTTCTCATAGATAAGCTACCATCACCCTAGCTGGTTTATTTCCATTTCTGGTTGTAAGCATATTTCAGTATTTTCCATTAATGAAATGAAGTATTATTTCCGCTGCATCTTTGTGTATATGTTTATCTCTGTAATTTGTTGCATTCTTGTTTAAATCCGGATCACTTATCTTCCTTGAGCTCCTTCTTTGATTGATTGTGTTGATGGATCTCCTTCTTGCCGATTTTCAACTACTATCATTGGTTATAACTGTTGTCGCATCAAGACCAATCTCTCCTTCATGCATGTGGCAATCTATTTTGAAAGATGAAGTACTTTGGCTACTCTTCAATTGTATGGATTCCTTCTCCAAATTTCTTCATAATGAAACCACTTCTGCTTCCAATATTTCACATTCCTCCTCCTTTTCTCAATACTTCTTTCTCATTTATTCTTCAATATTCTTTGCCTCAAGCTGAATTTTCAATCCATTGATCTCTTCTCTTAAACCATTCTCCTTATCATCGGAAATCTACAAAATTATTTTATGATCCTTACATGTAGAGGTTATTCTATCCACTTCAGTAGCTAATTATTTTATTACAACCATTATTGATTTGTATTCAACCTTAACAAGAGCAATATCCATCTCATCTCCACTATGTAGCTCAATAAAATCATTAGAATGATAATTAAAAAAATATTTCAACATATTATCTCATGACACAACTGTTTTGGCTGAAATTTCGAAGTTTGTTGCTTCATTTTCAATGGAATGAATCTTTTCCTTATTCAAACCTTTGTATTTTGAGACATCCTCTTCTTGCTTTTGTCCATGATCCACGATATATTCTCCAAGCATTCAAGCTTCACTAAAGAGCACTGATTTTGATACCAATTGTTGGAAACTAGATCACTACTGGGGGGGGTGAGTCAATAGTGATGACCTTTATATCAATTTCCAATAGTTTTACCACAATATCAAATAGACATGCATATTCACAACATTAGCTTAACTAAATATGAAAGAAACAATAAACTGAAATCATAATAACCATGAGAAACATCAACACAAGCATGCACATATAAGAACAAAAGTATTTCTAGTGGAAACCCTTTCGAGAGAAAACCACCTTGTTGTTGTTGCACTGCTAATTCTTCTATTAATCTACTGAACAAATTTTACATGGATTAGATTACAAACATAAGCTAGAAGACTTGGCTTCCTTCAAAGTATGTTGGCACCTATTAGTTAGGAAATCTGTTTCTCTCATGGATCTATGGAAATCTATCCATTGGAAGCCCCCACAACCAACAATCCTTGCCCAACTCCCATTAGACTATCCAATTCCTATTGGATGGAAAAATTTATTACTTCTATTGAATCTGTCGAATCACTGTTTACTCTAAAGCCTCCATGCCTTCACTACCTCGATGCGAGCCACATTTCATATATTTTCAATGTTGGAAATACTGAGGGGGGGTGAATCAATATTTCTTTTTAGTTGTTACTTTTACCAGTTAGATCACTTATATTTAGAACACGAATGAATAATGATAGAATAAATACTTTTATTAATATATTCTTTACAATAATCAAGTACAATATATGTGTAGGTCTCCAACCCTAGATGAAGACACCAATCTTCAATCTCACAGGCTCCAACCTGTAATATATCAAGCACGAATTTGGAATTTCCAAGGCTCCAGCCTTGTCAATTTCGATGCACCCACCTCTAGGGCTCCAACCCTATTTCCCAAGGCACCAACCATGTCTTCTATGAGGCTCCAACCTCTTGGGATCCAACCCTTAGCTTTACTTCGTCAAGATATGTTTGGTTATACTTCACGGCTCCCAATGTCTTCTTCAACGAGCCTTGTAAATCTTTGCTTAGCCTTCACTTTGGTATCCATGTTACATTATCAATGACAAACTTTTTCTCTTAGAAGGTGTCACCACTGCTCTTCATCGTACCCAAACAATTTATTGAAGTCACCTCATGATAACATTAGTAATTCATCATGGTATTCGATGTTATCTCCAAGTTCAATTGCAAAGTGTCTTCACAAGATGTTCCAAGGTGTTGTCAAGGTGCTCCAAACCCAATCAATAAATGCACAATGTATTTAATGAATCCAAGGATAACTTCTGGTTCTTTAAGCTGTTGCTTCAAGAATTCTTCAATATATCTACTACAAGGATATCTTCAAATTGTCATCAACAAACTTCATTGTCCAAAGGCCCTCAAGTTATTAACTTGTTCAAGGTTCCAAAGGTTCCACTGTCCAAAGCTTCAATTGTCAAAATATTCTACATTTCCCAATGCCTTAGTACTTCTTTACTGCTCAATGCCTTGATGCTTCATTGTCCAGGCTTCAAGCTATTTTTTGTCCTATGTTCCAAGCTCTTCTTTATTCACTGCTTCAGACAATGACCTCAAACTACTTCCAAAGACTGCTTCAATAAGGCCTTAATTCATCGTTCTGAGGTTGGCTTCACTAACCCGAGATTATATGATGATTACAGGTCTGAATTAGTATAGCTATCACTCAACAGATCCGAATTGTGAAGACTGTAATTTCTGCACTAAAAACAGGTCCGATGTTGCAGTGCTACAGGTCACAAATATGAAATTTCAATGCTACAGATCCAAAAAAAATTCAGGGAAGCCATAGGTCCAAGGTCTCTAAAACTTGTGATTGTTCTTTGTCCCGAAGTCTGCACCAAGTCCAAGCTTGAAGGTAGTAATCATTGTTTCGACCCTTCCACAAAAGGCTTGTCCATAGTTCCGAAGTATCATATATTGTTGTCCACTATTCCATAGATCCAAGACTTAGTCCGAGCTCTTTATAGGTCTCCAAGGTGACTGTCCCATAGTGTGAGTTGAAAAGATAACCCATAAATTAGCCCAAACATAAATCTCTTTCGTTCTCCTCGACCTCTATTCTTTTGTGCCTCTCTATGCCTTATCTTTGAAATCTTCACCGAAAATCGGTAACTAAAAATCACAGTTCGAGCTTCTATTTATGTGAATTTGACTTTGAAATGAAGGGACACATCTTCTGGGAGTAGGCCGACTTGAATGACTAATTTTTAGGTCGGCTAGGATGCCAAATAAAATTTTCTAAGTTAAAAATTCATTATCTCCTCAACCACCGTGAGTTTGAGGGAAAGTAAGGGCTCATTACAAAGGGAAAAATATACTCTATAAGTTGGAATATGCCTCATTATGGAAAGATGCCTCCAAGGTGTCAAAAAATATTTTTCTTTGTGAATTCTCTTTGAAATTTTTAGTGTAGAGGGTGATTAGGACAACAAGAGATCATTAGGGCTTCTAAGTTATTCACCATAGTGTATGTGAGTCATCCATGTCATCATGCATTCATCAAGTGATCTCCAATTCCTTCATTGTCCATGTCATCAAGTGCAATGTCACCATATATGTCATCATGTGTGCCATCAATCTCACCATGTCATCAAGATAGTGCAGTGATATGTCATTAACCATATACGACATTCATCAATTTGTTAGAGAAAGGGCTAGATCATCACAAGGAGATCTTCTTCATCAAGAGTCACTATGAGCATCAATAAGGAATCCTTAATTAAGAGTAAGGACATCATCATGATTTAAAGGGCTTCTTCATCAAGGGAAAGGATACAATAGGTTATGGTGTCTTCATGGTTAGTTCAAGGACATTATGAACAATAGGGATCTGAGGCAAGAATTCTTCTTAGTGGCTTGACATCATAATGGCATCATTAATAACTTGACGTCTTCATTACCGGAATCTCTATCAAATAAGAGTTATGACGTCATCATCTGGAACCAGGTATCTCAAGAATATTTTCCATCTCTACCAATGCCATATTGACATCAATGACAACCTTGATTAACAATCTCCCCGTTTTTCATTGATGGCAATATTATTGCCCTTCCAACATTCTCTCCCCCTTTGACATCAATGGCAAACGATGTGCCCAAGTACTCCCCCTGTCAAGCTACTTCTTTTCTTCATCAATAGTATTTCTCCATAGGTATGCTACTCCCCCTATCATGGTGCTCTTCCTTATGGCATGATAGACATGTCTACATTTCTTCATGTAATGAACCAACTCCCCATGTCTGCATAAACTCCTCTAGCTCAAGAAAGATTACTTTCTTAGTGATAAAATGGAAGATATTCTCAAAAATAGTCCATTAGATGAGTAAGGAATCATTGTTATATACCTAAGGGGGATAATATGGGGTACAAAGGGAGGTACCCAAGGTAATAATGTAATAATGGGATGGTCCATAGTAATAAATAAGGTGGTTAACCCATATCATGTAAGGGACCACAAGTAGTTAGTAATAATGTAATGGGCCCATGGTATTAGTTCGATGGTATGAGGGAACCATGGTAATGACCCATGGTATTGTATGTATGAGGCCTATATAGAGGCTAGAGACTCCACATGGAGAGATGTCAAGGAATTATTGTATGAACAGGCATATGGCTTGTGGAGTGTTCTCCTTCCTTAAGGAGTGAATGTATGGTGTTGCCATACCTTAAGGGTTTGATCAATAAAGAAGCAATTCTATCTATTTCTATCTTATTATTTCTATTATCATATATTTTCATATCAGACCTATAACAAGTTTCGATGACGAAACATGTAAGGGGGGTGGAATGTTATATACCTAGGGGGGATATATGGGTACAAAGGGAGGTATCCAAGGTAATAATGTAATAATGGGATGGGCCATAGTAATAAATAAGGTGGTTAACCATATCATGTAAGGGACCACAAGTAGTTAGTATTAATGTAATGGGCCCATGGTATTAGTGGATGGTATGAGGGAACCATGGTAATGACCCATGGTATTGTATATATGAGGCCTATATAGAGGCTAGAGACTCCACATGGAGAGATGTCAAGGAAAAATGTTAAGGATTATTGTATGAACAGGCATATGGCTTGTGGAGTGTTCTCCTTCCTTAAGGAGTGAATGTATGGTGTTGCTCTACCTTAAGGGTTTGATCAATAAAGAATCATTTCATATTATTTCTGGGTTTATTTGCATTGTCATATATTTTCATATCAGATCTATAGTATTTTTGGGTTAGATCTATAACAAGTGGTATCATAGCTATAACAATCATGCTCTTCAATGTAATTTCTCCCGAGAGATGATCTATCAAAGGATGATTTTCATGTGTGACTCATCAATAATTTCATAGGGCCCTTTCCCGGATAGCTTCTACAAGAATGGTTAAGAATCATAAGCTCCCCCCTAATAGTATGCATGGTCTCCTCTTTTTTTTGGCAGAGTCTCATCATCAAATACTTGGAATATCAAGGGTGACTTTATCAAATCAACAACATGCGTTGTTGGCTGGATTGTGCAATATTCTTTCAGATCCAATTTTCTTCTTTCTCCATATTTGTGTAACTTTATTTTATGTCTTGGTTGTCATGGTTCTAGTTTTTGTAGGGACCCAAGTCAAGTTACAATTACATGCCATATGTCCAATGTTATGGAAATTGAAGCATTCCATCTTGTTCATAAATGAGGAATCATGACTTCTTCTTGCAAAATTGCTTCTAGGAGATTGATGAGGACCATTATATTTGTCTTTGTGGTATGCCCTACAATCTTTTTCCATGTGCCCAAAGTTTTTACAAGAATAGAAATAGACAAGAAATATACTTTGGTACATGGGAGATGAATATTTCGTTGATGTATTTCTGGAGTCTTTTTGCCTTGGGATTCTTTGATGATATTCATTGCCTTTTGTATTATTAACACCATTTGCATGTCTCCTTGGTGTAGGATTTCTTCCATTGTTGTCTTGACTCTTCTCCTTGCCTTTGCTCGAATTGGGAGCATCAACATTTCTTCCTCGCATTCTCACATCCTTGTTGTTTGAAGTATTATCATTCTTGCTTGAGGATGCACCTGCATAGCCAAGACTTGATTTATCAAGGGGAGACCTTTGATGACTTAAGATGTCATCTAGGGTTTGATAACTTTTCAAGTTCTTATTCAGCAAGTCAACTTCCTTTTTAAGAAAGACAATTTCTTCCTTCATTTTCTTACATTCTTCATCCTTCTTTGATAGTATGACCTCCATTTCTTTCTTCATCTTGGTTGCTTCACATGATTTTGCCTTAAGAGAAGTGATTTCTGATCTTAACTTGGTGATGTCATCATCCTTTTCTTGTAGTTGGCACATCATGGTGTTTCTCTCCTTTTTTGCTTCATCAACTTGTCCTTCTATGAATGTCAAAGCTTCCATCACCTTCTCAACTCATTGTGCTTATTTCCTTGCTTCTTCTAGTTGAGATCTAAGGGAGGATACCTCTTCCTTGTGTTGACCAATCTCTACTTCAAGGTTTGTTCAAGATCTTGAGTCTTTGTTCAAGGTGGCTTGACAAAGTTTTTTCCCTTTTCTTTGCCTTATCCAATTGATTTGTCATGGATATGACTTCTTCATGATGCTTTCTTTTGTTTTGATGAAATTCCTCCTTAAGTTTGGTGATCTCCTCATCTATTTCTTGTACTTGAAGTTTAAAAAGGTCAAATTCCTTCCTTGTCTTTTCCTAGTCACCATCTTGCACTTTTTTCTTAAATTCCTTATTTTCCTATTTCAAACTGTTAATCTCTTCCATGACAGCTATAAGTTTAGTCAGGAGATCTTCTTCAAAGTCTTCTTTATTTTCTTCAACTTCTAGGTCTTCTTTGGCCTTGATGCCATCACTCTTGTTTTTAGCTTCCTTGATGGGTTTTGGATTTCCTTCTTTCTTTCCATCATCTTCTTGACTATAGGTCATAGTTAATGCTCCTTTTGAGTGAAGGTCATGAAGTTTGTCCCATATACCCTTTGCCCCATATACCCTTTGCTGACAGAGAGTTTTCCAAATTGGCTTTATAGAATCTGGTAGCCCATTCAAGATTGCCTTCATTGCTTTTGCATTGTACTCCTTCAATTCTCCATTCATCATGTTATCAATAATCATTGATTCCCATACTTCAACACCTTGAGCCATTAAAAAATTTATCACTCTTACCTTCCATACCTCAAAGTTTCCATTGAACAATGGAACCTTCCCAATTTGATTGTCTTTAGTTTTCACGATTGAGGAAGAGATATCTTTAGGAGGATTGGAGGCTTTCTTCATTGGCTTTTCCATTTGTGTTCTAAGGATATGTTGTAGCTGCTACAACCACCCTCCAAAATTTTGGCCTACACCCAATTTCAGAGCCTCCCCTGAAAGTTTCATTTGATGATTGCACACACTCGGGTTCAATCCATGAGCCCACGTGAGTCTCCACATTCGCCTTGCTTGTTCATTTCACCAAGTCTTGGATGTTGATGTCAAAGTCATGCTTGCAACCATGTTCTGGTTATGATCCAAAGTATTCACTTCGTGTGTACTTGTTGTGTTTTCTATGAAAACATCTGTCGCACTCACACACGGAGTCACATTCACTGTCGTGCAAGCATCGTCACAATCGACCAATGATCAATCACAAGTGTCATGCTTGTCGCCTGCACCGTCGGTCATTCATGTTGTACATATGTGTCTGGATGGTTTGATTCATCTCATCGTCGAGTCACGCAAGTGTGTTTTGCAATATTACATGTGCATCTTTCACTCGTTCACACACTTAGTCATGCTGTTGAAGTTCTTACGACCAGACTCCCCTTTGACAGTCGGACCATCACCCCACCATCGACTCAATCGATTATCACCAAAAACAGCGTAGGAGAACCAATAAATTCATTTCAAGCTACACTGCCTGCAAGCAAATAAATCAATCTCCATGTTGGTCAACCAGAGAGTTTCACCCAGAAGCCACCCTGGAACTGACTCCCCTAAAAAATTGCGCAGAGGATACAAACATTACACACTCTCCTAACTAAAAAAATTGCATAGAAAGGCCAAACAGACACCCAATGGCCATCCCTGTCTCTCTCAGAAAATTGCACAATTTTTCCAGCCATCCCTCCCGACAGTCAACCAACTGCTCATCCAGACAATTGCGCAGTTTTCATGAGCAGACCCTCTACTGCCCAGTAGTCTACTCAACTCAGAAATTGCACAGAGATGATCAGCAGGCCGGACTCCCAACATCAGTGCAATTTCTTTCGCCAACAGCTCCCAGCAACAGACTCCCAGTTCCCTCTAGGAATTGCGTAGTTTCTGCTGCCAAGATCCCGGCATCTGACTACCAGTTCCCCTCAGGAATTGCGCAGTTTCTGCTGCCAATGACCCAGCAGTGAGCTTCCATTTCCCTCCAGGAATTGCACAGTTTTGGCTACCAATCTCCTGGCTGATTCCTCCAAAAAATTGCACAATTTCTGTCTTCCAAGCCTTCATGCAGCCTGGCCTATTCCTCCAAAAAATTGCGCAGATTTTTTTACCTAGCCCCGCTGCTTGCTCGTTCTGAAAATTGCGCAGAGTTTTCCTACCCAACCTTCCTACAGCCCGGACTGTTCCCCTAAAAAGCTGTGCAATTTTTTCCTCCAGCCGGGCCAGATCTCATAGATAGTCACTATCAATCTGGATTTCCCATCTCCATTGCCTAGAGACTCTCGCACAGTTTTCATCAGCAGTGCCTGGAGCCTCCATCCTGCCTCGCAACCTTGTTTCCTCTCTCGGTCACCTGCATCCGAAATGGTCATGTATCATGGTAGACTAGGAGGTTTTTGGATTTGACGTTGTCTCGTCATGAGTGACTACAGGAACAAGTACACAAACAAACATGGCATGATGACGAATGGGATGAACGAAGGGGAGCACATGCAAAAGAATAGGTTCACCAACGGATGAACAAACGATACATGCAAAGAAATGTGCTCGCGAACAAATGATCATGCAAATATGTGTTCGCGAATGGACGAACCAGAAAATATGCAAGATGTGCTCACGAATGGACGAATGAACAAACATGCACCTTTCGTGAACAGAAAAACCTGTCAAGCCTTCCAACATACAAGCAAGGAGCAAAATGCAAAATCAACATCAAGTGAACCAACGACCATCGAATACTCTGCGCACTTTTCCATGCGGAGGTGAAGCTATGACACACCATGAGGACATCCATCAACCAACAGCATTGCAACTCGACATGCACACCAGCAACAGCACGAATGTACCAGCTCTTTCATGTCGAGTCATGTCATGAGTCATGTCGTCCACATCTCTATTGTGGGCCATATAGTATATCAATGTAATGTAACGTGGAAGTCCAAGAGACCCACTTGTTGCACAAAGAGTCATGTAAATTCGAAAATTCATGGAAGTCAAACAGTCATGAGGGTATTTGAACAACCATAAGGGTTAGTTTCACCCTTGGCTATAAATACCCCTTCATTTGTACATGCAAAGGACTTTTCACCTAAGCTCCTCCCACATAGCCAAGGGAGTCTGTAATCGTTTCTTTGAGGAGTAAGTAGTGGCTCCAATGCCCCTCACATGGGGTTTTTGATGTATGATGTAACAATTTGTCTTGGAACTTTCGCTTAATTCAGAAGCATGCTAATAGGCCAGCAAATTTTCACACATGTAGTGTAGTTGTTGTAAGACTAATCCTTAACACTTGTGATGCATGTTGCTTCAACCTATGTTCTACATTTTAACTATTTAACTTGTTGTAATGCATAATCTATTAATGAAAATGTGTTGTATATGTTGTTAACATTTTCTTGCCCATGTAGACTACTCTCCCGGACATCAGACATACCTTTCACATAAAACTTTCTATAAAAAATCGTTGCACTCATGTGGACTAATCTGTTGAGTGTGATATGTGTTATCTTCCCTTGTGTGTTGTGACTGCCGCATTTGTGTGGACTTCTTTGCCAGAAGTTGTGCACGTCCTGTTGTGTTGTGTGTTCCTAGCAACATTGGGACTATTCCCAACCGACTTGGGATGCACTCCCACCCTCTCCCTCGGCAGTGAAAGAACCATTGACACAAGTGACACTTACACTCACCAGGCACGTGAACCTCACTTCTCGAAGACAAAGCAAACCACTCTCATGTGCTGACAAGCAAGAGTTGAGGAAAATCCTTAAGATAATGGAAACTGGGCCATCGTACCGGATGGGACTCCCACACCAAATGGTGTGAGGCCTAGTTGGGACTTTTATTAATTTATTCTTCACAATTATCGAGTACAATATATGTGTAGGGCTCCAACCCTAGTTGAAGACACCAATCTTCAATCTCCTAAGCTCCAACTTGTAATATGCTAAGCACTGACTTGGACTTTCCAAGGCTCCAACCTTGTTAATTTCGAGGAACCAACCTCTAGGGCTCCAAACCTATTTTTGGTTCAGGCTCCGACCAGGTTTCTTGAGGACTCCTATCCTCTAGGGCTCCAACCCTATTTCCCAAGGCACCAACCTTGTCTTCTACGAGGCTCCAACCTCTTGGGCTCCAACCCTTAGCTTTACTTCATCAAGATATGTTTGGTTATACTTCACGACTCCCAATGTATTCTCAACAAGCCCTGACAATATTTGCTTAGCCTTCACTTTGGTCTCCATGTTACATTATCAATGACAACCTTGTTCTCTTAGAAGGTGTCACCATTGCTCTTCATCGTACCCAAACAATTTCTTCAAGTCATTTCATTATGACATCGGCGATGCATCATGGTCTTCAATGTTATCTCCAAGTTAAGTTTCAAAGTGTATTCAGAAGATGTTCCAAGGTGTTGTAAATGTGATCCAAACGCAATCAAGAAATGCACAATGTATTTAATGAATCCAAGGATAACTTTCGGGTCTTCAATCTATTGCTTCAAGAATTCTTCAATATATTTGTTACAAGGATATCTTCAAATTGTCATAAAAAACTTCACTATCCAAAGGCCCTCAAGTTCTTAACTTGTTCAAGGTTCGAAAGGTTCCACTGTCTAAAGCTTCACTTGTCAAAATATTCTAAGCTGCCCAATGCCTTAATACTTCTTTATTGCCCAATGCCTTGATGCTTCACTGTCCAGGCTTCAAGTTATTTTATGTCCTATGTTCCAAGCTCTTCTTATTCATCGCTTCAGATAGTGACCTCAAACTACTTCCAAAGAATTCTTCAATAAGGCCTTAATTCATCGTTTTGAGGTTGGCTTCACTAACCCAAGGTTATATGATGATTACAGGTCCAAATTGCTGTAGCTATCACTCAATAGATCCGAATTATGAGGACTGTAATTTCTGCACTAAAAACAGGTCTGAAGTTACAGCGCTACAAGTCATAGATCCAAAATTTCAATGCTACGGATCCGAATTTTTTTTCACATGAGCCACAAGTCCGAGATCTCTAAAACTTGTGACTGTTCTCTGTCCCAAAGTATGCACCAAGTTCGAGCTTGAAGCCAGTAATCATTGTTTTGATCCTTCCACAAAAGGCTTTTTCACAGTTCCAAAGTATCACAGGTTGTTGTCGATTGTTCCACAAATCCAAGACTTAGTATGAGCTCTTTATAGGTATCCAAGGTGATTGTCCTATACTCTGAGTTGAAAAGATAACCCATAAATTAGCCCAAACATAAATCCCTTTTGTTCTCCTTAGACTTTATTCTTCTGTGCATCTTTGTGCCTTATCTCTAAAATCTTCTCCGAAAATTAGTAAGTAAAAATGAGAGTCCGAGCTTCTATTTATATGAACTTGACTTTGAAATGAAGGGACACATCTTCTCGGAGAAGGTCGACTTGAATGGCTATTTTTTAGGTCGGTTAGGCTGCCAAACAAATTTTTCTAACTTAGAAATTCATTATCTTCTCAACCACCGAAAGTTTGAGGGAAAGTAAGGGCTCATTATAAAGGGAAAAATATACTCTTTAAGATGGTATATATCTCATTATTTAAAGATGCCTCCAAGGTGTCAAAAAATATTTTTCTTCGTGACTACTCTTTGAAATTTTTAGTGCAGAGAGTGATTAGGACAACAAGAGGGCATTAGGGCTTCTAAGTTCTTCACCATAGTGTATGTGAGTCATCCATGTCATCATGCATTCATCAGGTGATCTCCAATTCCTTCATTGTCCATGTCATCAAGTGTAATGTCACCATATATGTCATCATATGTTCCATCAATTTCACCATGTCATCAAGATAGTGCAGTGATATGTCATTAACCAAATACAACATTCATCAATTTGTTAGAGGAAGGGCTAGATCATCACAAGGATATCTTCTTCATCAAGAGTCACTATGAGCATCAATAAGAAGGACTCCTTCATCAAGAGTAAGGACATCATCATGATTTCTAGGGCTTCTTCATCAAGAGCAAGGATACAAGAGGTTATGGTGTCTTCATGGTTAGTTCAAGGACATTATGAACATTAGGCATCTAGGACAAGGCTTCTTCTTAGTGGCTTGACATCATAATGGCATTATTAATAGCTTGACATCTTCATTAATGGCATCTCTATCAAATAAGAGTTATGATATCATCATCTGGAACCAGGAATCTCAAGAATATTTTCCATCTCGTCCAATGTAATATTGACATCAATGAAAACCTTGATTAACATTCAAACTGGGTTCTCAATCTGCTCAGCATGAGCAACTTAACAACACCATCATTCTTCCGACAAAAACTCTACCCAGAGGAGGGAAATTCTTCTCTCCTTCTAACACCAAACTATGCTCTCTAACAGACCACAGGCTTCAAATTCTCTACCACCTACAACACACAAATTTTGAATTTTCTTCTCAATTCTATCTTGTATTTATGCATACAACACTCTGATAAAACACTACAAAACTATGTGACAAGGTGTTTCAATCTCTACTCACTCTCAATGCCCTCACAATGGAATTCTCTCACACTCTCAAGAATACCAACCAACCAATAACACTAATTTTTTTTTTTTTCACATAAGTAAAAGCCAAAATATCCTCAACAATTCTCCAAGTGAATACCACAGGAAAATACAATGGTTATGCCAATACCCAGGACACTTGTACCATGGTAATATCCAAGCCAATACCATGAGAAAACACCTTGGTTATGTCAATACCATGGTAATCTCCAAACCAATACCACAAGAAAATACCTTGGTTATGGCAATACCAAGGACACATGTACCACGGTAATCTCCTTACCAATACCATGGGTGAATACCATGGTTATGTCAATACCAAAGACTCTTGTACCATGGTAATATCCAAAACAATACCATCGGTGAATACCATGGTTATGTCAATACCAAGACTATCGGCACCAAGGTAATATCACATGCCAACCTAATCCACACACACATACCGATACCATGGTAATGCAAATACCAAGAATACATGTACCATGGTAATAATCTACTCATGAAATATGCAAGATGCACAAATAAACTAGAGAAAAATCACCAAACAAAGTAACACCTTCCTCTCCTTGGTAAAATGCGTTATAACTCTCTTCTCTACACAAATGATCATCATGGGAAGGCCTCCATACCAGTGAAACACACCATGATCCATAATTATGTATGCAACACCTGCAGATCACTTCTCCATCCTCACATCTCCATGCTAGTAGACATTTCAAATCCAATGCAACACATCAACCATGTACAAGCCATCTGTAACCAAACATACATATGCTAAACAAATATCCTATAGCCCATTCTACCAGGTTGACATCAATGCCAACAAACAACACATATGCACCACTGCAACACACATCAATGCCAACAATCACTTATGGTTTATTATTGACTATGGAAATTGGCATTGGCATTGGAAAAGGAAAAAGGAAATAAATGGAAATTTAATAAAATAAATAAAGGAAAATAAGAGAAAAGGAAGATGAAGGGACAAGAATATGCATGCAATGGAAGATGAAGGAAAAGTAAAGGAAAAAGAAAAGATAGAATTCACACACACTCTTGGAAATTTTAGCATTGACTTAGAGAATAAAAGAGCAAGAGAGAGAGAGAACAAGCACTTGGACACAAGGATGACTCAAGCAAGAAAGCAAGGAAAAAGAAAGGTAGCGCAAGAGAAGTTTGGACAACAACAAGAAAGGGCAGAAAATAGTTGCAGATTTTCAGGTAACAATGTGCATGTGCGATTTAGTATGTTGGGATTTGATGCATGGTCTATACATTGGTTTATTTTTTTTTATGTTTGTTGTCATTGGAATGGGATTTTCCTAGATTGATAGTGGTGTACAACCTTTCCTTTTCCATTTCCTAGATAGCGTTGATGTAGTGGGTTCTTTGTTTTGGTTAAGGTTTGGATTGCCAGTAGATTTCGGATAATGGTTGAGGTGGTCTCAGGAAAATTCCCAAGGGTTGAGGGTGGAGATGGTTTTATCCTGGAACTCTTGATAGGTGGGTGGAGACAAGAAAATTCCTCTGGGTATGGTGAAGAAAGTATGAGGCATCCAAGCTTGTTTAGTTTTGGTGATTTCTGGACCGATTTAGGTGAAATCATTGTGGTAGAGGGTTGAGGTGGTTTAGCCTCTAGATGTCATGGTTGTTTATTCTATGGTTTATCCCATGTGATACCACATTCATGCTTGAAATATGGCATAGGGGTGACTGGATGAAAGAAATATTTGGTTTAGTCCAATCTATGGTTGGGTGGTACATGAAAGTCCTTGACTTGGTTGGCTTAATGCATATGTTATTATGCATTATTGAGATCAATGAGCACATGTATTGGTTATTGTGTTGATTTTATGATTGTTTTGTCATGACTTCATTCTGGTTAAATGTTAGTTATAGGCATTGTTAAATGATGCAATCTTGTTATGGATATTGTTCCTGATTTGATAATTATTGAATAGTTACATGAATGTATGAGCTAACAAGTGTTTTTTCATCTAACTTGAGAGGTTAGTGATCCTTCTTGACAATTCTCTGATGAAATTAATGATACAATGAACATATATTCTTTCATGACCTGTAGTTATTATGTTCACCGTATGTTTGTCTAAATTTTTATAATGTGTTTGGCATGTTTGAGTAAAATCTGAACTGTAGTATATATTATGTAGACTTGTGATTATCTTAGACTTGATTATGGAAAGTTCTAGGTAGTGACTTGTAGGATGCCTGCAATTCAGACACTAAACTCATGACCACTAGCACAAAACTGAGGAATTTTGGTTGTAGTCATATAAAGGACGACTTGTGTGTGTGACTGGAGCCTTTTGGCTACATGGACCGCTTGGCATGGATGTAGCTGGGTTGTAAAGCTTGGGAAAGATATAGTTCCAGCTTAGCGAAATATCATAAATGGATGTTGTTTAACATCTAGGTGATCAGGTGTCCCTGGGAGGTTGCAGTAAGTTTCAGAATGGTAGACCCCACTTCCATAACTGGAACTTGGTTGTTGGGTCATGCATAGTAACTCTCATCTCATGTTTACTCTGGTGAGCTTGTAAAAGCAGGTAAATATGAGGTGAGTGTTACAGAGTGGTATCAAAGCGAGGTTGCAACACTCGACCTCAGGGTAAGTGCATATCGTTATGCTTGCATGTCATTTGTATATATGTTTTCTATGCATGCATGTTAAATTAATTATTGATATTGTTATTATATCATGCTTATGATATGTTTTATTGTGCTAATCTAGATTGTTCTATGCAAATGCAATTGCCTCAACAGTAGTAAGTTGAGGTATGATTTTTATTATGCTTTTATTTAGCTAACAATGGTGTATTGCAAGAAATAAGAGGCCAAAAGATGAAGACAAGAATAGTTGAGTACAGTTCAAATGAATCCCTGTACAAAATAGAAGAGACATTGGTGGGATGGGAGAGATCAACTGAGCAACAAGGAGAGGGATACTCTCCTGATCTAGAAGGTACATTGAAAAGATTGAAGGCAGAAATTGTAAGTTGCTAGATAATGAGATATTGATTGAGGCACAAGAAAATCTTGTGAAGGCTCAAGTAAAGCAATTCGAGGTTAATGTAGTCATCCTCCATAGTCTTTCATATTTGGATAAGCAAGGACAACTGGGAATCACTCACGAGGATAGACAAGAAGAAAAGACTAATGGTGCATATGGAAGCAAGTCTCAAAGAAGGAACATTTTTGATAGGGATGATACGGTGAAGTGTGGAAGACTCTTGGATACACCTAAGAGGAGGGCTAGCACTCGTGGATGTAATTATAGTTCTGCTTTCAAGAGACATCATCACCATCACCTACAACATCATTATAGGAGGAGTTAAAGGGGTACTTGCAAGAGAATTTATAGAAATTAAAGCCTCCTAGTTTTGATGGTGAGTTGACTAAGTCAGAAGATGTAGAAGCATGGCTGCTTGGGATAAGGAAATTCTTCAGACTTCATGGTTACTATGAGAATATGAAAGCCAAGATAGCTACCTTCCTTCTTAAAGGAAAAACATATATCTAGTGGGAATATGTTAGGCATGTCAGAGGCATCAGGGAAGAGGAGATGACTTGGGATGAGTTTGAATAACTCTTCAGAAATAAATACCTATATAAGAGGTATTATGATGTTAGGTCCCTATACTACTAGTGTAACCCATTATTGTTATTAGTGCACCCCCTTTATTATATTATTGTGCCCATATAGTCCCCACGTTGTTATTATTATGCCCCATAGAAGCCACTACTTTTATTGTTGTGCCCATACAATATTATTGTTATGTAGGCTCTGATTGTATTGGGACCCCTTAGACTCCTATATATAGAAAGGAGGTCTTGTCATTTGTATCATCCTATAATTTTTCATTTGTGTAATGTAAAGGAGGTTACCCCCTTGAAGAGGCTGAATTTTAAGTCGTTGATCTATATTTTCTATCTTCTTGTGAGCTGGTTTCATAACATTCGATATCAAAGATTTGTATTCTAGGGTTTCACTGCTCCAAACAGGTCATCGTGGAATTTGTGATATATCTTTTTCTCTACGATATTTCAGAAGCTAAAACAAAAACCCATTTGATATGAAATCGTTATGAACATCGGGTCCAAATTTCATATCTTGTCTTGCTATATTTTTGTAGATATGATCTGAGGAAGTTAGGGTTTTTTCAAGATCTAGAATTCCATCTCAAATAGGGTTCAATGATGGAGCACATTGAGCACTTCCGAAAATTGAATATAAGGGTAAAAGATATTCCAGAGGAGCATAGGATTTATGTGTTCATAGTGACTTTAAAGGATAACATCCAACATGAGGTTCACCTTTGGGAACTTAATTCATTGGAGAAGGCATTCAGGTTGGCAAGAAAAATGGAAAGAAAAATGATCCGAATCAGATCCATAAACGACTGTCATAGAACCATGACTAAAACAGGTCAAACAAATCCTTGAAGAATCCAAAACAACAATCGAAAACACCCTGAACCAGTGGCCATGGCATCCGGCGTGGAACGACGAGGACCTCGGTCAAATCACGCTGACTGAGGCCCATGGAGACTGCGCAGGAGGCCAAAACATCCCCTTAACGCACATCGCTAGGAAGAAATGGCCGAAATGGAGAGCCTCCAGCACCTGGTCGCATGGAGGAACCAAAACACCGCGGGTGGAAAAAGGAAAAGGCACTGTAGGAAAAAGGCGGGACCCACACCGAAAAACCGGCGATTTCTTCGGGACGCCCTTGAATGGTAAGCGGTTTTGGAGAAAGTGGAGCGATCACAATCAATGATCGACACATGGCAGCGGAGGAGAGAGAAAAACTGCCGTGCTCACGCGCTAACAATCGAGCAAGTCAACCGTGATCGACGTGCGAATGACGTTGGATCTGGAGGAGCCTAGATCAGACGGCTGGGATTGTGCCCGATAGACAGAGTGGAATTGACAGGGGATTGAGCAGCGATTTAAGAGGATTTGGAATTCATTGACTGCCACGATGTAGAAAGCAACGAATTGACAAGTGGGCTGGCAAAGTTCTGATGGAGACACGTGGCTACTTCCTGAGCATTATGCTGATGCCAAACAGGGAATTCCAAGCACATAGGCGACAGGCGAATCAACGCAGGAAGGAGAGGAAATGAACAGACACGGAGGTCGAATGGCTAAAGCCATAAGCTGAGACAGTGAACGAGAGAACGGGAGAGAGAAAAGAGATTCAGATCGAAGAGTCCAAGTGACCAAGAGAGACAGTGAATAGTGAACCCTGAGGGGAAGACTGAGCACAGAGAGCAGTAAAGCGAAGCAGAGGAGACAGAGGGCCGAGCTAACCATAGGCAACATCGAGCACCAAAGAGCTTGAAGAATCAAGCCTTCCCATAGAGTAATCTGTCTTGCATCACAGTTGGCTCTCTCCACTGTAGACCAAAAGTCATAGAGCTGGTAGGAAGAAAAGAGTCTGTGAACTCTGAGTGGCTTGGGGAATCCAAGAACCACCCTGCCAAGAAAATTATGCTATCAGGAGAACTCATATTGAGTCCCTGCATTGTAAATTATTTGTTGCAAGACACAATAAAACAAGGCCACCACTGAAGCTGGACCGGAGATGTAGCCCTGGAGAATAGGGTGAACTCCTTATTAAAATCTGTTTGTGTCCTTGTGTTGCTTATTGTATTTCTCTGTTTTCTTTCCATGTAAAATGTATGTGTATTGGAAATTTGATCGATCCGTTGTTTCAATTACACAGAACACACACCAGCACATGAGTCTGTAATACCTTTGTTTGTTAAATCTTTAACTGAGGTCACTCATAGGGTGAGAATCAGATCAAGTGGTATCAGAGCTCTAGGCTGTAAGGTTAGACAAGCTTGTGTTGGTTTAGTTGTGAATGATCACTAGATCAAAGCTCAAATTAGGAGAAGGAGAGTT
>APFE031479268.1:0-10309 GCA_000404065.3 Pinus taeda
AAAGAGGAAACTAAGATATTATAAATAAGTGATCAATCTTAATTTACAAAATAAAAAATATCATCTTATCTTAATTAATTTTAAGAAGAAAATAAACATTGCTAAAATAAAAACAAATTCTCATGAGTTTCATAGTGAAAATGGGATTTGGTCAATTCACAAAATGCCATGGGATAAAAGTGTCACTTTCTCTTAAATTATCCATCTTATATTCACGTTCTATCTAAATTTTAAAATATTTATCACGTTATCAACTTGATTTTTTTAAATTTACAAAATCACACTGATCATGAAATGTTTCTCTAATTATTTTTAAAATATTAAAAAATTATATTAAAAAATTCATATTTTTAAATTATTTCCTTTATATAATTTCTACGAAAAAAGATCTTCTTAATTTCTTATTTTCAAAATTTAACATAGTAAATACTAATCACCATCCTTATAAAAATACCAACATTAAACAAAAGATAATTAAGGAAAAGATTATTAACGCTTCCGATCAGGGGTTAAATTTGACGGGTGACCCTACTTGTCAAGGAATTTTTTTACGACGTTTTTATTTTTACACTGCCCATCATATGACTTTTAAAATTTATTTGTACAAGTTTTATCTAATTTCAAATTGTACAATAAAAGAACAATAGTTGTGAAATAATTTTCAAACCAAAAACATAACGTGCATGATTTCTCGGTTGGATACAACGACCCTTTTGGTTGTTGCTCGGGCCTCCGCCCAACAACCGACTTTGCAGACAAGAAGTTGTGTTCAACCTCATTTCGGACAAAACCCAACAGTCTAATGCTATTTACTGCACAAACCGTTGTTGAAAGTCCAATCCATTTTTTATAGCAAATACAAAAACAAAGCTCAATTTTTTACATAACCCACTACCCAAAATTCAGTTGGTTTAATATCCCACTAAAGACAAATGGATTCAATGCATCAAGCTCTACTGAAATTTCAAACATATAAAAGTCCAGTCCAATTTTTTACAACACATACAAAACAAAGCTCAATTTTTTACATAACCCACTACTCAAGAAATTACAAGAAATTACCAGCTATAACAGTGTAGTTTTTATTTGTACAGAGAGGGAGGGATTTCAAAAACCTGGCAACGCAATCTCTCGCGGATTAGTAGATCCAGAGTAAAGATTGATATATTCTGGTTTAATTCCCCCATTTAAATAGGCTACATTCCAAGTGAATACCATGGGTCAATACCATGTGCCATTTTGGTGAATACCATGGTCAATACCATGTGCCATTTTTATTTTTATTAATACTAATATTAGGGTTATAATTTTTTTTTTAAACTTTTAATTTTTTAACATGCCCGTCAATATGACGTTTTTGAAAATGAATGGCAAGTTGACATTTTTGAAAATGAATGGCAAGTTGAGCATGACGTGGAGGTTTTAGATTAAAACGTATTTTACGGGTAAAAATGCGAAATACGGGCATACAGGCGTCAAATTTAACCCCTGCTTCCGATGGACAAAATTGCAAAATCTGATATATATTTTTGAAATTGAATTTGTAACGATTAGAATTTTATTTTCATTTACGAATTTTCGTAATTAGAGTTTATTTGACACCCGTTACAAATAACCGATTGGATTCATGAGCACTATAATGTTGACTACACTTTACGAATTTGAATATCACTGAAATTTTAGAGAAATGCTCGGAAAATATAATTAATGCTCTATAATTTATACTATAAATTAAAATAGTTAATAAATGATAATTTGCAACATTAGCAGTTTTATATATTGATTTTTGTGAAGTTTGATTTCAATATTACTAGTTTATATATTGATTTTTTTTTGTTTATTTCCTTTTATATGTTTTAAAGTTGTTTTTAGAATAGTTTTTGGTTGAATTTGGTTAAAATTCGTTAAAAATGGATTGAAATTACAAATTTGAACGGTAAAATCATTACATTTGAGTTTTTTTAACTAAATTTATTTCACATAAAAAATATTTTAACTAAAAAATATTCTATTAAATTTTTACTAAAAATTATAAATTAAATAATTAGACAATATTTAAAAACAGAGTTATGAACTTTCTTGTATCGATTGTGGTTTAACCATAAGTTTCGCTGAGTGAAACCCACTAGACCCAGGTTCAAATCTCATTGAGTATAGTGTCCTACTATGATACTGTCTCCCTTAGATTAGATTAGTCCAAAGGGTTAATCTTGGGTCTCCCTTAGATTAGATGAGTCCAAAGGGTTGATCCCGAGTCTCCCTTAGATTAGATTAGTCCAAAGAAGATCTTGTGATTAATAAAATGAGGGTTACCGATTCACCCGAGTCTCCCTTAGATTAGATTAGTCCAAAGAAGATCGTGTGATTAATAAAATGAGGGTTACCGATTCACCCTTTGACTAAAAAAGCAAAAAGAAGATCCTGTGATTAAAAAAATGAGGGTTGATCTTGGCCTCCCTTAGATTAGTCCAAGAGTAGACTCCCTTTATCTGTGAGGGTGAGGGTTAATCCTGGCTCCCTTAGATTAGTCCAAACAATTACCGATTCCTCTAAATTAAAAGAACAAAAACAAATCGTGTGATTTAAAAAAATGAGGGTTGATCTTGGGTCTCCCTTAGATTAGTCCAATCAATTACCGATGCACCCTCTGATTAAAAAAAACATTCACCCTCTAATTAAAAAAAAACAAAAAAGAAGATCTTGCGATTAAAAAAATGAGGGTTGATCCTGGGTCTCCCTTAGATTAGTCCAAACAATTACCCATTCACCCTTGATTAAAAAAAACAAAACGAAGATCTAGTGATTAAAAAAAAACAAAAAAAACTCGGTGAAACCCAAGGGGCTCAAGGAGTAGAATCCCTTAATCCATGAGGGTTGATCCTGGGTCTCCATTAGATTAGTCCAAACAATTATCGATTCACCCCTGATTAAAAAACAAAAAAAAGATCTTGTGATTAAAAAAAACAAATAAAACTGGGTGAAGCCTAGGGGCTTCAAGGAGTAGACTCCCTTTATCTGTGAGGGTTGATCCTGGGTCTCCCTTAGATTAGTCCAAACAATTACCGATTCACCCCATGATTAAAAAACCCAAAAGAAATTGGGTGAAACCCAAGAGATCGTGTGATTAAAAAAAAAAAAACGCTTGGTGACCGTGATTCAAATCTCATTGAGTATAGTGTCCTTATTGGGTTCAAAACTCATTGAGTATCCTAGGTCTCCCTTAGATTAGTCCAAACAATTACGGATTCACTCTATGATTAGAAAAACAAAAAAAAGTTGGGTGAAACCCAGGAAATACTATGATTCTAAAAACAAAAAAATC
This sequence comes from Pinus taeda, assembly GCA_000404065.3. Lineage (NCBI taxonomy): Eukaryota > Viridiplantae > Streptophyta > Pinopsida > Pinales > Pinaceae > Pinus > Pinus taeda. The sequence goes on from APFE031479268.1 coordinate 3,323, forward strand.
TTAGTAAAACCCCGGAGACGAAGGTTCAAATATCATCGAGATTAGAAAAACAAAAAAACAGGAAATACTATGATTCTAAAAATAAAAAAATCTTAGTAAAACCCACGAGACGATGGTTCAAATATCATCGAGTATAGTGTCTGCTATGACATCGAGTTCAAATATCTTTGAGTATGGTGTCCTGCTATGATATCGAATTCAAATATCTTTGAGTATAGTGTCCTGCTATGATATCGAGGATCATCGGGTTCAGATCTCATTGAGGTGTCTCTTTGAGTATGGTGGCCTGCTATGATATCGAGGATCATCGGGTTCAGATCTCATTGAGGTGTCCTGCAATGATATCGAGGATCATCTGATTCAAATCTCATTGAAATCTCATTGAGTATAGTGTCTTGGTTCCGAATTCAACTCTTATTGAGTATAGTGTCTTAGCGATATCATCGGAGCTTGATAAGTACACTACCTTTATCTGTGAGAGTTAACCTAAATCTCCCCTAGATTAATCCAAACAATTACGAAAACAATTACGAATTCACCGGTGACATAATATTTAGAAAAAATAAAATTAAACTTTAATTATACAAATTTCACAGTTCAGACTCAAACAATCACTCCCACTGCAATAAAAAACGATTTGTGATAAATTTTAAATGAAATTGCGAACTAAAACAATCACTCCCACTGCAATTAAACACGATTTGTGATAAATTTTAAATGAAATTGCGATCTACAGTTGGGAATGGGAAGCGCGGTGGAAACCCTGTGCGGGCAGGCCTACGGAGCGAAGAACTACGACATGCTCGGCATTTACCTGCAACGATCCACCGTCCTCCTCATGGCGACCGCCATACCTCTCACACTCATCTACGTCTTCTCCAAGTCCTTACTTTTGCTCTTGCGGGAGTCGGAGGAAATAGCCACCGCGGCCGCTATATTCGTCTACGGCCTAATTCCCCAGATATACGCATATGCCGCCAATTTTCCGATCCAGAAGTTCCTGCAGGCTCAGAGCATCGTCATGCCCAGCGCCTTCATATCATTCTGCACGATATTCGTCCACTTGTTGCTCAGCTGGCTCGCCATTTACAAACTCGGCTGGGGAATCTTCGGGGCGGCGTTTGTGCTGAGTCTGTCGTGGTGGATCGTCGTCATTGCTCAGTTTGTATATATCCTAAAAACCCCAAAATGCAAGCACACATGGACAGGCTTCTCCCTTCAGGCCTTCTCCGGCCTGCCGTCGTTCTTGAAGCTTTCTATCGCTTCGGCCATCATGTTATGGTAAGATTTACACTCCACCTTCCAACTTATGTTAGCATGAGTCCATTCATTGATCACATTTTTTGATTTTCTTGAACAGGGTTGTGAATTAGGTTATTTTCAACATTTCTTGATTTTCTTGATTAGGTTTTGTGAATTATGCTATTTTCAACATTTCTTGATTTCAGTTTGAATTCACGGTTAAAATTTACTGGTTTTCAAAAGATAAAATTTACTGGTTTTATTGATTTAGGTTTATGAATTACGCCGTTGCTAGCATTTTAAAGATTCTCTTGATTCCTATTTTGAGTTTACATTTCACTGACCGACTGGTTTTCTATGACATTAGTTTGGAGACCTGGTATTTCCAGATATTGGTTCTCTTGGCCGGTCTTCTGGACAATCCAGAAATTGCATTGGACTCACTATCTATCTGGTATTCGTCCTTTTTAGTTAAATTTCTTTCTATATTTTAAAACAAAATTGCCTTTACCAAATTGGTGCAGATCAATCTACAGACACGATTCTCTTTACCGATCTTTAAGAACTTTATCATTACATCATTTTCTTTCTTTTTACTGTTTAAAGCTTTAAATTTCCTCTCACTGTTTAAAGCTTTAAATTTTTGTGTACAGTATGACAGTATTGGGATTGTTGTTCACGATCTCAGTCGGCTTCAACGCAGCAGCAAGGTCAGTGATCCATGATTCAATCCTCTCCTCTTAACATAAATTTTACGTTGAATACAGTCTTTTTGCATCTGTTAAAGATTTTTTGGGCGAATATACTTGCCATTTTGTTTTGTCCAGTGTTAGAGTAAGCAATGAGCTCGGCGCAGGAAATCCTAGAGCAGCGGCATTTTCAGTGATAGTGGTGACGACAATCTCTTTCATCATCTCGACTATTTTCGCCATAGCCATTCTCTTGCTACGAAACATCATTAGCTATGCATTTACAGAAGGGGAGGAAGTCTCGGATGCTGTGGCAGAACTTTGCCCTTTCCTGGCTGTCTCAGTTATTCTCAATGGCATACAACCCGTGCTTTCAGGTAAATTAAATTTTATTCAAATATATATATATTTTTTATTAAATTTTGAGAAAATTACAAGGTTGGGCAGTTTTGGATGCTTTTATGTTTGAAAATTATTTCACATAATTTAATTTATAATTGGAATTATATATAAAGGTAAAGGTAAAGGGGTTACTTTATTATAAAACAATTTAAGAATTTGGAGTATGTTTTAAAAGTTTATTTTTTTCAATATAGATTTTGTTGTTTTTACAAGTGGTTTGATTTTGATTGTATAAGGATGATGGATTAATCAGCATTGAGGATAACAATTATTGTTTCTATTACGAACTTGATAACTAATTTATGATAAATGTGCCCGTGTATAATAAAAAAGGAAAAAAACAACACCACCATTTTATTTGAATTATAAATTTTGAAAATATTTTAAAATTAATAATCATACTATTAATATCACTTCTGTCGATTAAATTTCAAAATATTTGAAGCTTTATGATGTATATTTCTTGGTTTATCATGCAGGTGTAGCTGTTGGTTGCGGATGGCAAGCTTTTGTGGCTTACATTAATGTGGGTTGCTACTATATTGTTGGGATTCCTACAGGTCTTTTATTGGGTTTTAAATTTGGATTTGGCGTGAAGGTAAGTTTAATAATTATATAGATTATATATATATAAAAAAAAAAAAATATACTATATATATATATATAAGTATATAATTTGGTAGGGCTACATTTTCATGTTGAATATATCAACATCTTAACTCTAGGCATACTTAAACGAATATTTTACCACCTAATTAATACCCAGTAACATTTTATAATATTTAAATAAATTAATTTAAAAATTTATAATAATAATAATAATTATATATTTTTAATAAAAAAATATATTTTCTTAATCATATTCCAAATTAATTTAATATATTTATTTTTAGCAACATATTTATTGTTTCATATAACAATATGTTATTAATTCATTTTAAAATTAAATATTATATAAATTAAAAAAATTAAAGAATTTTCTCATTTATTTTTTTATATTTTTAAACAATATTACGTTTTAAGTTCCTAAAGTGGTTTCAAAATGTGCTTTTAAGAAGTGTAAGCATAGCAAGTTATGGCCAGTTCAATTAGCCATGGGAACCAAGATAGAAGTTAGTGAAATGGGTGAGTTAGCCATGGGAACCAAGATAGAAGTTAGTGAAAAATGGGTGAGTCATCTTCCTCAATAAAACGCTCACGAGAATTCTCTGCCTTGTCCCCCTATTTTTTAATTTACCATCTTAGTTTAGAATTTATTTTTTAATTTACCACACATTTTTAATGTAGATTTATACTTTATATGTAAAATAATAAATATCATTTTAATTTTATTAAGTTATCGATTTTTTTTTAAGGTAATAATTGAGAATATTTGTAATTTTATATTTATAATTTTCAGTAATTTTATATTTATACTTTTTGAAAAATACAAATATAGTAATTTTAATATAAATTTAATTTTTGAATTTATTTAAGTAAATAATATTAATAATTAATTTAATATATCTATATAATATTAAAATTTATTATTATGTTTTTAGCAATAATGATAATAATTGTATTGATTTTAAATTCTTTGCTAATTTCATAACTTTACATCAGGGTTATAATTCATTTTGTCATATATTTAAGGGATACCTAGTATAATTTGTATCAAAATTATCCTTTGTTGATGGACGCTAAACTCAAAGACAAAGAACATGTATTTGGATGTGAAAACATTCCAAAAGGATCCCAAAATAAAGAAAAATTCAAAAACATCCAATTTATTTGAGAATAAAATCTTTCATTACATTGTACTTTCTGAGATCCATAGGTTTATTCAGATCTAGGGAATTATTTATAGTCAGACCACTTGAGCTAGTAGAATCATTCATGTTCATAACCAAGATGTTACCAACAAGCTCAATTCCTCAACCTAATGACATATTTCATCCTCCTTTTTTAATAATTCTTAACAAGTATTCACTGGAATTGAAACTTAAGGAACAAAGGGCTGCATTAATTGGTCATCTAACTTTAATTCTCCAAACTTTAGGATGCAACCTTCATTGGCACATTCATTTGCTTCTTTATTTTTCTCATGTAAACATGGAAATAATTAATTGAAGGGATTTTGTTGTGACCTTTAGAATGTGATTTAATAGATTTTCCAATATCTTATCCCTTGGAAATGATCCTTTTACCACGTGTTGAATAATTAAAAGAGAGGGGACATTATTTTCTTAGCTATAAGGAGGCCTTGTAGAAGACCATAGGCTTCTTCATGATTATTTGTCATCTTTTCTAATCCCCATAACTACTTCAATACTTTAGTTCCATTGGGGCCATAAAGTACCCCTCCCCCTTGCCACTGTTGGATTCATTTTTGAGGCATCGTCAAAGCTAAGGACAAAGCTTGAGAGATGTGCCTTCCAATCCTTGAAGGCTTCCCAAGAGAGGCAAAGTTTCCATTTTTTTGTGATACATTTTGTAACAGCCTTAGGGCAAAATTGATTTCCTTTGGAAGGGAGAGCTTTGAAAGCCAAACAAATTCCAGGGGATCCAAAACTTTAGGACATGCTACTTTACAAGGGCTTTGGACCCCAAATTGGAGCACAAATGCAAAGCTTTAATTGTTGTCAATTGAGGAAGCACTTGAGTATTGTTAAAAATAATTTCGTTCCTTGCTAATTAGAATTTCCAACAAATGAACTTGTGCTAGGCTTCCTAAACTTGTTAAAAAAAATTGATTTTGAATGAATCGACCCGAGTATTGAAATTGCCAGGAATTAAAGAGATATTAGAGCGAACATGGCCATATCAGTTAGTTTTTCAAAAGGGTGATAATTGTAATCCATACAATTTTTATATAGGAGCACTCCAAAAAAATGTATTAGAAGGGCCATGGATTCCCTTTTTCTGAAGATTTTTTGTGGTCAAAATCTACTTATGCACCAATAACCAACAAAAGAAATTAATCTTGGGAGGGATATTAGGATGCCAATTTTTTTCACAACATGATTTTGGAGGAGAACCATTTGAAAAAAGAAAATTCCAAACTGTATACACCAAATTATCCCCTGTTAGACCCCTATACTACTAGTGTAACCCCTTATTGTTATTAGTACAACCCCCTTATTATATTGATGTACCCATTTAGTGCCCATATTGTTACTATTGTACCCCATATAAGCCCACTAATGTTACTATTGTGGCCTCATATTATTATTGTTAGGTCGGCTGGGTTATATTGTGACTCCTTAGACTCCTATATATAGAAAGGAGGTTTTGTCATTTGAATCATCCAAGAAATTGTTCATTTATGTAATGTAAAGGAGGTTTCCCCCTCGAAGAGGCTGAAATTCTAAGGCGTTGATCTATATTTTCTATCTTTTGTGAGCTGGTTTCATAACATTTGGTATCAGAGCTTGGATTCTAGGGTTTCGCTGCTCCAAACAAGTCATCGTGGCATTTTCACTATAACTTTTTTTCTGTGACGTTTCAGAAGTCGCAAAAAAAACCCATTTGAGAAGAATTGGCGCTGAACTTTGGGTCTGAATTTCAGAGCTTTTCGCGCGATACCTTTGGAGATATGATCTGAGGAAGTTGGCATTTTGGCAGACTCCTGAATTACACTCAAAACATGTGACCTGGGGAAAATCGTCATAACTTTCTCTCTGAGCATCAGATTGAAATTTAGTAAGAAAGTACAGAAAGAGGACGGATTGTAGTTTCTCGTGTGCGGTTTTCAGATCCCAAGGTCATAACAGTGACTCGTGGCACGTCGTACAAGTTCGCTCTACTGAACTATTCTATAATCAAGTAACTGTGGGAGATTTCACATAACTCTTCCTTGGAGAATCCAATTTGGGTCAGACTTGTGGCATTGGAAAGAGGACACAGAGGGATACTGCAGGTCATAGTTACAGAACTTAAAGATCTGAAAGTACAAAGTTACCATCATTTCAAGACGGAGCTCCTAAAATCAAGAAAAAGCAAGATGAGGAAGTTTGATGGCAAGGATCCGGTAAATTGGATATTTCAGATGGAGCAATATTTTGATCTACATGGTGTACCACTGTTACAGAAGGTATGTATTGCATCTTCATATTTAGAACCAGATCAATTTTTATGGTATAAAGGGTTTTGTTCTCGTAAACGACTTGTTACGTGGTCAATTCTCACAGAGGAAATGATAGCACATTATGAGGATACAAAGAGCAACACCTTCTTTAGAGCAACACCACAACAATTGGAAAGAGTAAAAGGGCTTTGTGACATAAAAGTAAAATTATGGCAACAAGGAAGTCTACCCCTCACAACTATAAAGATGGAAGTGTTGTTTCTCCTAGCCTTCCACAACCTAAAAGGGTTACACCACAACAATTGGAAGAAAAAAGAGAAAAAGGGCTTTGTTACAATTGTGATAGCAAATGCACTAAAGGTCATAAGTGTGTTGAGAAGAAATTATTTTACATAGAGTATAAAGAGGAAGAAGAAAATGATCAAGAAACATCAAAAGAAGAGGATATACGCCAGGACCCACCCCAGAGAAAGAAGAAATGAATCAGACCATATCTTGTAAAGCATTGGCAAGCATTACCACTCCTCAAACTCTCAAGATAGAAGGACATATCAAGAAGAAAAAAGTGCAAGAAGTGAAAGATCACAT
>APFE031479276.1:0-14171 GCA_000404065.3 Pinus taeda
ATTAATTAATTATTTTTCAGACAGCTGGTGAGACTAAATTTGAATTTTGATTCTCAATTTTAATTCAAGGACAAATTAAAATTAGAATATATCCTGAAATGCTATCTATAGCAATGCTATTTTTAGCATTTCTTGTTGTTATTTTCAACAATAGCACATATATGCACTTAAGGCATACAATGTTTTGAAATGAATTTTTTCATCGAGCTACGAATTTGTGGCATCATTATGAATGGAAACATCATGGATCTCCAAATGTGCATGTATTTATATGGTTAAAAAATAGTTCTAACATGGACACATTGAACTGGGATGATCCTACATAGGTTAGATTTTCTAAAGAATATTTTGATAGATGTGTACATGCAATGAATCCATGTGATCAATGTCAAAGAAATGTTCATGTTAGACTTAATGTTGATGATCATCCTTACTTAAAGGAAACACAACAAATATTTCAATTTGAACAAATGATTGATTATGAAGAACTTTGTAATTGTGTTGAGCGTCACATCACTTGCAATGAGAAATATTGTGATGCTTGCAATAAGAAATATTTCTTTCGAAAGAAGGCAAGAAAATTGGTATGTCGATATAAGGAAACATGAGATCCATCTGATCATTCAAAACTTTATGTTGATGAAAATGGAGAAAAAAAAGTATGAACTGAGACGAAATGACGATATATTGAATATAAATAAGCATGAATCATTGATGATGCGGAGGGATAATATCAATTAGTAACATGTTATTTCGAAGTGCGCGGTCACTAATTACATAGAAAAATATGCATCAAAATCTCAAAAATGGTCATAAACATTCCATGACGTACTGATGCATGTCTCCTCTATTTAGAATCCAAATGTAATAACAACATATAGGTGCAGGAGTTTGTTATGTGAAACCATTTTTGACATGGATACAGGTGCATAGGAGACATGCCATTTTCTTTTAGAGCTCCCTCTTTTTAAATGTAGTCATTGAATTGTGGTTATAAATGTTGGTATAACGGTTTTCAAATAAGTGCATGTTGATACATATAGCACTGACAATGATATTGATGCATATACGAAGCGACCTACCCATCTTGAGCACCTTCCATTGACAGATGTGGCAAAATCATGGTCATATGATAGTCGTAAGCATAGGGAAAAATACAAATATTGAAAGAATGCAACTATTTTACGCGTGTTTCCTTGATATAATTCAATTCCTAATTGAGAATATGAAAAGTTCATAGAATTTTTTTAGCCCAGGTTTGTTTTATACAAGACCTTCCATAATATCCATAGAGATATATGTCTTACAACTTATGAGATAGTTCAAATTGGAAAAAGTAATTGATAAACCGTAGCATTTTGATCACAATCCATTACCTCTAGTTGATACTGTTTAATCTGACAAATATTAATTTCAAAATTCACCTATAGATTCTAAGGGGAATGAGTGGGAGATCATTTGTGGATTGTATAACAATAAACTTATAAATTACAATGAGTTCAAGATGCTTGGACATAGTGATTTTGATGTTTATCATAATTGAAGCACATATTTTATGGATGAAGACACTTCCAATCATGTTATTCATTTCATATATTAGAAGCAAAAGTTGAAGTCCATTCATATAAACCAATATCCAAAGTATTATTCATTTAAAACTCTTGGGGTTAAACAAAGAAGAGATATTAATATTATCCTTGGGCATTATAGATCAAGTGTCGATCCACTACGTATTATAATCCAAAGAACTACAAGTAGAAGTTCTTATTTGATTAGAGCTATTAAGAATTCTTTTGAGATTGAGTCACTTCCTAAGAAGAGTCCATTACTTCTTTTAGCTCCTACAGGGGTTGCAACTTTCAACATATCTGCAACAATAATTCATTATGCACTTCAAATCATGATAAAGAAATAATATGTCTACAAGGATCACATTTAATTACCTTATAATAAGAGATGAAGAATGTGAAATATATCTCAATAGATGAAATGAATTGCATTTACAGAAATATTTTAACAAACATTGACTCTAGACTTGGAAATTGTCTCTTGGATGTTTTTCCTTGATCTGTCTAGAATGCCAAAGGTGCTCTTGACTCGCTTCCACTGAGTTTCTACTTTGGAGCAGGAGTTTAAAAGGTGTTCCAAGGTTTCCTCTTGCCTTTGACAAACATGACATATAGAAGGCCCAACATAACATTTTCTTAAAAGGGGATCCCATGTTAGGATACACTTTCTCCCCACTAGCCAAAGGAAATGGGAAACCTTTGGCCATATATTATGAGTCCATATATTGTTCCATAGTGGATCCCACTAGAGCAAGTTAAATCTTGCTGCAATATTATATGATTATTTGGTTGTAAACATACCTTTAGATCTGTATCCCCATCTCAAGTTGTCGGCTCCTTTTATGATTGGAACGCAATGATCTCTGTGAGTATTTTTGAATATTATCCAATCCTAGAGTTCATATGCTACTTTCCAGTCCTCCTCATTTTTCCAACTTTTCCACTCTTCCTGTTGGAGGGTTTTTTTCCAGTACTCTACCATTGTCCTTGCATTTTGAGTGCCTAGAAAAGCTTTAATTTTGTTGAACTCTGACTCTCAATATAACTTAGGCAACTATTTCCATGATTCCTCCCAGAAGCACTTCATTGTCCCATCCAAAATTTCCTAGGAGAAATGAAGTTTAATAATATTGTTGTTTCTCCTTAATAGATTCCAAAGGGTTGAGCCCATGGGAAAGTTTTCATATCTTATCTTTCCCACTTAACTGCATTCTTGACCATATTTATTGTCCCAAATTATCTTCCACAACTTAGTGTCCATCATGTTATTTATAGTTTCTAGGTCTTGAAGCCCAAGACCTTCACAAAGTTTTGGCAGGTAGAGCTTGTCCGAGGACACTAATTCCAATTTCTATTTTCAATATGTTCCTTGCCATAAGAATTTCCTAAAATTTACCATTATTTATGAGTATATTCTCTTAGGCGTTGGGAGGACAAACGATTGGTATATCAGGATAGCTTGAAGGACTGCTTTCAAGAGAGTTTCACCTCCTGCCAATTTTAAGCCCCTAAAGGTCAAATTTGAGAGTTGTTTGACAAATTTTCTAAATACCTCTTTCCAACACACAATCTTGAGTGGATTGGACATAAGAGGAACCCTAAAGTATTTTGAAGGCAGCATATCAATTTGAAACCCCATCAAGAAGGCTAGATGTGATTGGATAGTTACCAATGTATTAAAGAAATATAAATTAGCCTTATCCTTATTGACCAACATACCTAATGCCTCCTAAAAGTCTTCAAGGGTGACATGATCGCTCTTGCTTCTTGCACTGATGGATCCCTGAAAAGCAGATTATCATATACAAATTTTGATGAGTTTCCGTTAGATCCGTGTTGGGGATCTTCAGACCTATGAGGCAACCATATTGGGCTATTGTATGAATGTATCACCCCAACTCATCTGCTACTACGATGAACAAAAAGGGGGATAGTGGATCCCTTTGGATCTTGGAGTTGTAGAAAAAATTGTGTATAAAAATGAAATTTTATCCCAAAACCATTGACATATGTTTTAGTACGATTTGATAATTATGTGGGAGTTCCATGGGATGAATCATTCCCATAAAAAGTTCCTATTACACCTATTGAAAAGGGTATTAAAAAATAACTTCCTTTGAAAATTTCTTGGGGTTTAACAGTCCATCAGTCAAAAGATTGACATTGGAGAAAGCTACTATTAACATTGGCAAGCAAGAGAGACAGGGTATGATGTTTACTGTAATGTCTCAAGTTAAATAATTGAATTGTTTATGATTTAAATCTCCCTTTTCATATGATTGATATGAAAAGATGGAAAAAAATATCATGTGTGGCTATAAGAAAAGCAAAAGAAGATATATTGACTTTGATCACAATGTAAACTATTTGTAATCAATTAAATTCTTATTATTCATAATTTCTATCATTCAAAATTGTTACATTGTTCCTTTCCATTCAGAATGTTTATTTCATCATTTTTCATCATTCAACTTATTAAGGCTCTCTATGTTCTTAACAAATTAAGATAACTAAGCAAATTTAAAATAAAATTATCATATTATTTAGATATTTAACTAATTTTGTGTGACCCACACAACTAAAACTAGCCTAGATCCATCTTCAACCCATATCTCTCGAGGTGCAAACCTTTCATCAAGTTTTGCACTCAAAAATTGGTTTGCACCTTGAGAGATTTTATCCTTCTCAATGCTTGATAGATCCAAGTTTAAGATTGATCTAGGTTGGTTAATATTATTTTTTTTAAAAGAGGCAGGTAGGTTATTTCCATATATAAATTTGGTTTGAAGGCCATAACCTTTTACAATTGACACCAAATCTTATTTTGCATTTCTCAAAAAAGTCCAAAAAGGTCTTAAAACACTAGCAAATCCGATTACATAATGACAATCTAACACAACTGAACTTATAAACCTTCCAGAAAACCCCTTATATTTCTGCATATCTACATAAAACAGTGAACTAAAAGAGTAGATTAACATTCCACCATTTCTCTTAGAACAAATGCTTCAACATTTTCATACACATTTGGGTGTTGGAAACATAGGACATTAGCCAGGTCCTCACTCACTTTTTTGACCTATGTTGCCTACTGCTTTGGTGCCTCCAAGTTGAGTATCTCGTTCTCCTCAAGCATCCCTTCCTTATCATCAACCAATGACACTACCAAGTTCGGAATAATTTGATCAAGTTTCAAAATCAACCAGTCAAAAGCTACTTTCATATGCTCCATTTTGTCTTATAACCAACCATTTTTCTAGTACAGTAACACAAGTTGGGCTTTCTCATATTACTGTTGCAATTCCCCTTGTTTAACCAATAAATTTATTATAAACTCCATAGTCACTATCATATGGACTAGGTGTTGAGCTAATTCATTCTCCTCTGCATATGACGACTCCATCCCACAGTTGCAATATACCTCTCTGCTCTCTACTTTGATGAAATTAATAAACCTTAGCTTTGTATTAACAATGAAACGCACATCATTTTTATAAAAATACAAGACCGGACCTAGTGGGCATATTTCTTGTTCTGAAACTGGATGTTGACGGTCCTCGTGCAAGTTTTTCTTCAAACAATTATCCCCTGTATTAATTCCTCTACCATGAATTCCTCTTGCCATTAATTCCTGGATCTCAATCCTAAAGGATTATGATTAATATCAAACCTCTATATCTAAAGGATTGATTCTTGCCTTCATTAGTGTAACTCCTTGACATCTGTTGCTCCCCCTTGCACTCAAGTAAATTGTCACTTCCTATCGAATCCATAAATGTCAAGGCTTGACACGAGATGTTTTATCTCCAAGGTTACGACTGACTGATTTCCACATCCTTTCATAACTAAAAACATTATGGTTATGCTTCCATTTAGCTATCCTCTAGACCTTTTCCATGTGATCTATGGATGCAATCCCATGAATTCGTCATTTTAGATTAATTGGAGACTGTCAATTCAAAGATTGGAGCTTTGGCCTCCCCCTTTGAAAATTAACGATCTTCCTATGGGATTGCACCCATTTTCAATTCTCTTTAATGCTCTATCTAAGAGCAAGAACTCATTTCAATAAATTTAGAATTTGGAAACTCATGGAATATATTTGGATAACATAGAGCCATCTATTTCCATCGCTCTTGCTCCTAGATTGACACCACGATTAACCAACAAATTAGCTTCCACATTGTGTTTCCTTTTGATATGGGAGAACTCAATTGTTTCAAACTTGGAGATTTGTAAACAAATTCATTACAAAATGGGAGATTTCCTATACATTGTGCCCTCTTGGGATTTAATGAACTGTTGGATTACTAACATGGAGTCTTTGAAGACCATCAATTGTCAAATTTCCTTTTCTAGAGCCAATTCTAACCTTGCCAAGGAGCGAGGAACTCAACCTGATTATTGGTTGAGATCCCTAGCCCCCAAACATATTTAATCTTTGGTTTTCGACTGAGGCGAAATATAACCCCTCCCGCTCCAGCCTCCTTGATCTAGGTTGGTTAATTATTATTATTATTATATCTAGACGAATCAACAACTGAGCTAGTTTTGTACTCATGTGACATGGGGTCGATTCCAACTACCACCACTATAAACCTTAGGCATGTATGTATGCCCCTTTTGCACCAACAGGTGAATTGGGGGGATTTGAACACCGAACCTCTTCACACATAATAATTAATTTACATGACCATCACCAGTTGAGCTGTCCCTCGAGGGATTGGTTAATTATTTTTTTTAAATTATACTAAAAAATAAATAAATTGAGAAAAAACTACACAAAAAAACAATTTTTTTTTAGGCAACTCAAAATTTTATATTATCATAAATGTAGATTGATTACAGTCTTGAAAAATTGGAGTTGTATGTGTGCCAAAGCAAAATATGGACAGTGGATCCATGTGGAGATTGTCTACCCATGAAAGGGAAACGATACAGTCTCCCTCAAAACTTTGAGTCTGAGTGTTAATAGTGGTACAAAAAAACATAGGAAACCTAAGGAGATAGTCATCTTCCCATGGTTGGGAAACTAGATGGTCTCTTAGTGAGTTCAGTTGTGAGACATAGACCATAATATAACAAAACCAAAATAAACATAACAGAAACTAGACAATCTAGAACAACAAACTAACAAGTAAGTGGGAACCTTTGAGAGAGCATAATCCTAGAGAATTTTCATGCCTGGGGGGCCTTGTCCTAGTCATATTTGGGATAAAGTGGTTGAGCCATCTCCCCTGGGACCTTTCTGAGCTATATTTTCTCCTTCCAGGCCTACTCCTACAAATCTAGGAACAATAATGGATCGTCGTAGCCCTTCGAAGTCTAGGGAGGGTGCTCCCATTTAATGTAAGCCCGCCCTTTGTAAGATTCCTTCGATTTCTTGGATGGCTCTCCCTTTGAAGTCCACTCAGCTCCAATTTGATTGGTTAGGTTTGGTGGTTGTTCCACCAGTTCTGGAGAGTTGTGGTTGGCTTTCACCTTCAACCTTTTCTTCTTGCGATTCTAAGTGTCTCCAAGTGGAGGATCTCTATCCCTAGTAGGAAGATCCCTCTGCTTCAGATCTACCATGTGAGTTGGAAGATTCCAGAGGAGGTGGAAGAGGAGGAAAGGTGATCCTCATCGCCCTAACTAGGTTTTAGAGTGTCATTCGTGTGTGAACTAGAAAGGCATGACCCTCTGCCATCATGCTGTTAGAATTATCTTTAATTTTCTATTGAGCCCTATGATTTTTGGCCATCAAGTTCCTAACAACCCAAAGATAATTTATAGTGTTTTGTTGCTTCTCGACCTCCATGGCTGACACGAGTCTAAGGATATGAACTGGTATGTCCTCGTCAAATTCCTCCTCCTCCTGAGGATGCCAGGGGGGAGAGGTTTCCGACCTCGTCCCTTGCCACCTCGTCTAGCACAGACTCTCTCTCGCACCATAATAATCAGAGTGATGATATACCAACTAGTTTGTAGGAGCCGACTGTAGCACTCAATAGCGCCAAACCACCAGCAGACGAACCCTCTCTGCACCTGGAGTCTGCCAGGAGGAATGTCTGGGGTAGTTAATCTTGAAACCATGTTGTGCATCATGGGTAAATGCAATGTCCTTGGTGAAGAGATCATGGCATGAGCGCAATGAATGTGGCGTGAGGTGAGGTGAGGGAATGGTCACCACCCTGCCATTCCCTCCATTTTGTCATGCAACAAGAGAATGGGACAAGTGCCCTACCTCATGACCACTAGGTGCACCTGCATTCGGGATACAAACAAACAAGTTAAACAAATTCCCTATAAAAAATTATGAGCCAAATTTTAAAAATGTAAAATTAAAAACGCTTAAAAAGGTGAAATTTAAACAATTAATAAATAAATAGAAAAAATTAAAAAATAAGAAAAACACAAAATTAAAAAAAAATGTCAAATTATTATTATTATTGGCTTCACTCAGGAGGGATTTGAACCTTGAATTTCACATTTTACACAATATTTCATAACATGGTAGTAACTAGTTGAGTTGCCCTAGTTGGCTACTATTTTTGTAAAATTAAAAAAAAAAATTTAAAAAAAAATCAATATTTTCTCTTTTTGAGTATTTTGAAATTTCACTTGAAATCCAATTAAAAGTTATTGGAATAGTAGATTTGAGTTGTTAAATTTGTATAGACTAAATAATCTAAATTTTTTCCAGGCCTTTGAATCTATTATATATCCAAAAAGACCTTTGAATTTGAGTATATAATTCAAAATACATTTCAAGTAATGAAAACTAATGATCCATAAAGAATTGTATCATTAAAAAAGAAGAGAATAAATAAATTAATAAACACAAACCATCAATCTTAAAAACAAAAAAAACGAATAATAATATTTTAAAAAATACGGAAAACAAATAATAAACCAATTTTAAATACTATTTAAAAAATCACAGAAAAACAATAATAAACCAACTTTAAATACTATTTAAACAAAACAAAACAAAAAGTGAAATTAAGAGCAAAGTTGTTTATACCGTTGTATTAGAAATATTTTTATGTAATAACTACATGTAAAAATAATTATATAATATTTAAAATGTGTGATAATATATAAAAACAATGTAGACCATGATAAAAATATAAATAAATTAGTTTTAGTTAAAAATATTATAAAACATCAATAATACTTTGTTTGTGTTGATTTTACAATCCATTATAAAAAAGATTTGGTAAAAATATTTTACTCTCAAAGCTATAAATAAAATATTTCAATTTCTATATCAAATAACATAATTTTATATCAAAATTTGGAGAAAAATAAAGTAATTAAAAGTAACAAAAAAAATCTTAGATTCACTTTGAGTGTGGGGAAAATATATAATTCTTATACTTTTTAAAAATATTTCAATACAAAATTTTATTTGAATATCTATATAAACTAATATATTTCAATATCTTTTTTTTTTCTCCGTAAGACTGCACTAATTTATATTACAAAAAACCAAAATTTACATCCAATTTTACAAAAAAGGCCGAAACCTTGTTTCTCCGAAGAGAATTTCCCAAGACTATCCATCCAGAACATCTGACAAAAAGGAACCAGTTTCTTCCAACCTACATAACCAGCATGTAATCGACACAATAGGCTTTTGAGCCAACACAGCGGACATATAACTTGGCACGATGGACCCATAACTTGACATAATCGACACGTAGACTGACATTGATGACACATAAACCTTCGCGGTGGACCTTGACGCCTTGAAAAACAAACAAACAGAGTAAAACAGAGAGAGATGGACCGAGAGTAGCATTCCTGGCCGAGAGAACGGAGAGGCTTCTGAGCTAGTCCTCATCAGTAAGGTAAGGCTCGTCTTCCGTCGCTAACCCCTTGAGCTTCTTATCTTCCTCCACATCTGGGCGCATCCTTCCTTGGGCGGGCTCGCTGAGACCGGCCTCGTCAGCTTGAATGGGTCGTCTCAAATCCACCCTGGGGACCTGCATATCCACCCTTGGCACTGTCAGGTTGTCCTGTGGCCTCCGGAGGTCGCTGCAGTGCTCAACAGTGACTGAAACAATGAGCGTGTTATTCTCCAATGTGCAAGGGATGCGGTATCTAACTGCTGGATGTTCTCGGTGACCGCATTCCATGGGTTCTCCCCTGTCTCTTTCAATTCGCTGGCCAACTGTTTGACGCGGACTGCTGCTTGGTTCAGGAGGAATATCTATAGAGGAGGAGGGTGAAGTGGCGGGCCTCTGTGTAGCAGGACGGCCCCTCGAGCCAATTCTTCGACTGCTCAACCTTTGCCTCTCAGGCATTCTACAACTGCCTCTCTTGACAAATATCCTTGGTGAAAGCCTGCACCTTGCCAGAGTATGCTCTGTCGCCTTCAGAATTTGCTCATGTCTCTTTGAGAAATGTGGGAATGCAACATGGTGAATGCACTTATGGGTCGCCATATTCCTTATTCCAGGCTGCGCATTGAATGGTGCCTTAACCAGATTTGACTTCCCAAGGATAATCCTTGTCGCAATGAATTGTTCTGGAGCCGAACTGGTCCTCCCGCTGTCTAAATCCTCCTTCGCAGTTATTGCTTGGGCGTGTTGGTTTATGGTGGCTCGTCCGGGCTGACAGCTGCCCATGTGACGAGCCACCTGCCGCTCATCCTTCACATGCACTCGCAGCCGGGGAGGGGAGGTCTTTTTGCACCAAAGAGATGCAGTCCTGTTTGAGTTGAGCATCTTCAACTGTATCTAGGGAGCCTGAAAAGTAAGGTATCGACTGTGACACCCCTTGATTTGCTAGTCGATCAGCTACCTGGTTGGCTGTTCTCCTTACATGATGGAAGGATAAATTGTGGGAGGTATGGAGCTTTTCCTCCAAGGCTTCCAGACGGCTTAGCAGTCTCCAGATTTTTGCTACCTTGACTGCCTTAGCTCCAGCTTGTATTCTCTTAGCTATTTCTATTAGTATAAGAGAGTCGCCTTTAACCTCCAGAGGGGAGAGGTGATTCTGTTCAGCTATACATATTCCCTTCCAAAGACCCTCTAGCTCCGCTGCATTGTTAGTATCTGTACCCATTGTGCCATAGTATACTTGTATTGCTTCTCCATTGTGTCTACGGATAACTCCTCCGAAGCCTGCTGGGCCAGGGTTGCCTTTGGCAGCGCCGTCGAAGTTCAGCTTGTAGGAGTTGTGTACAGGAGGGGACCAAGAAGATGGAGAAGCGGATCTGGTGGAAGGTTTGGTGGTGGTCGTGACAAAGGACTTGAGTTCAAGATTCCATTCCTTCAGAATGCAGCGCTCCTGATGGCTTTCTGGCATATCATTATCATTCCATACTCTAATGGCCAGAGTTTCTTGAATGTTTTTTTTGAGAAGAATCCAGAGGTCATCTATGGATCTGAAAGTGCTATTGAAGATTCTATGGTTGTGTTCTTTCCATAGGGTCCAGTATAGAAAGCCAGGTAAGATGCTCCACAAGGAGTTGAGGATCCTGCTTTTAAACGGAGTTTTGGCCCAAGTCCTTATATTTGCTGTTATGTCCTCCATCCTGGGGTGTGCCTTCATATTGCAGTGTTCGACTTTCTCCCAGATTTGCTTTGCTAATGGGCATTCTTCCATTAGATGATTGATGGTTTCACAATTTATGTTGCAATTTGGGCATCTAGATGGCCCTATAAATCCTCTTTTTATCAGATTGTCCCAGGTGAGAATGCGTTTTTTGCTGAGTAGCCATAGAAAAGTGGAGATTTTGGGCCATAACCCAGCTTGCCAAACTTTTTCCCAGAGCTGATCTTTATTCGCCTGGAGGTTGGAATAGCGCAGGTGATGAGCTTCTTTGGTGGTGAAGGTGCCTTTGGTTGTATAGCCCCATCTGAGCTTGTCCTGCTGAAAGGAGAGGCGGATTTTCCTATTGTTGAGTTCCTGATCAATGTCTGTATATTCTTCTCCCTGCCAATCTATTTGCCATAGTCTTGTCGGTTTCCACGTTTGAAAGTCATGGGTTGGAGAGGGTTGCCAGAACTGATGTACCAGAGGGATGCTTCCTTGATTCATTTGGACCTGCCATAGAGGTTTGTGGAATAAATTGGCTAGTTTGGGAAGTTGCTGCCATGAGTCTTCCCAGAATCTGGCGGCTTTGCCTGAATGAATTTCCCAAAAGCTATGATCTTGAATGAAGCGACTTTGTGTTTTTGCATTGTTCCAAATGAGTGATCCCTGCGAAGTCGGGTTGATTCGGATGAGGTCATTCCATTGGCTTCCTCTGGCATATTTGGCTTGCCATAGTTGGGCCCAGGGGGTGTTGGGCTTGGAGACCCAGTTCCACCAGATTTTAGCTCCCATGGTGTTGTTGCTTTGCAGCGGATCCCGAAGACATAGCCTGCCTTCTGACTTGGTTTTGCATACCTCTGTCCATTTAACAAGAGCCCACTTCCTGTTCAGGCTTGTAGATCCCCAGAGAAAGTTTCTCTGAAGATTGCGTATAGCTTTTAGAACACCTTTTGGAGCTGCTAAGATGGAAAAGAGATAGAGCGGCATAGCTTGTAAGACTGATTTGATGAGAACGAGCCTACCTGCCAGATTTAGAGCCCTGAAAGTCCAGGAAGAGAGCTTTGAATCTAATTTTTCCAGTAGCGATCTCCAGGATACCTGCTTGATTTCTGAATCGGAAAGGGGAGCGCCCAGGTATTTAGAGGGCAGGTGGGAGATTGTGAATCCCAGTACTCGGGCTATGTTCCTTTGCGTAGAGGGGGGAGTGTTGAAGAAAAAGAGTTGGGATTTTGCAGCGTTAATGGATGTACCAGAGGCTTCAGAGAAGAGGGATAGAAGTGAATTGAAAGCAGAGGCTTCTTTTACTGAAGGGTGCCCAAAGAGCATAGTGTCATCAACGAATTGCTGATGCGTTTGAGGAGCACGACCATGAAGGGATATACCTTTGAGAGCATGGGAGGAAACAACCGATTTGAGGAGCCTGCTAAGGCCTTCAGCCATTAGAACGAAGAGGAACGGAGATAAGGGGTCCCCCTGCCTGATGCCATGTGTGGGGTGAAAAGGAGGTGAGGGGGATCCATTCAGAAGGACTGAGAAACTGGGAGAGATAATGAGGTTCATGATCCATCTGGTCCAGGTTGCATTAAAGCCAAAAGCCAACAGCATTTTGTGAATATAATTCCAGCTTAGCTTGTCGAAGGCTTTGGAAAGATCTAGTTTGAGAAGCATACCTGGTTTCTTGAGCATCTTTAATGAGTGTATGACTTCATTTGATAAGATTATTCCGTCCATGATTTGCCGGCCTTCAACGTACCCCGTCTGTTCTGGAGATATGAGCAGGGGTAATAGCGGTTTGAGGCGATTTGCAATAACTTTTGAGATGAGTTTGTAAATCACATTACAAAGCGCTATTGGCCTGTACTTCTCAGGTTTGTTTGATGCCGCTTCTTTGGGCACCAAGGCAATGAAGGTTGAATTTAAGGCCGGGAGGACCCAGTGCATGCTACGGGATTCTTCCACCAGCTCCCATACTTCAGTTTTGATGAGTTCCCAAAATTCGTGAAAGAAATTGGCTGTGAATCCGTCTGGCCTGGGCGCTTTGCCATCTTTGAGCTGAGCCATCGCCTCTTCTACTTCCTTTAGTGAAACTGGCTGGAGCAATTGAGTATTGTGATCCTCATTGATAATTTTAGGAATGTGCTGTGTGATATCCCAGATTGCCTCATCCCTATTACCGCTGGGTTCCTTTAGAATGTCCTTGAAGTATCCGGTAAATTCTTTCTCGATATCTTCATGAGCCTCTACTCTTTCACCTTGCTGATTGTCGACAAAAATAATTTTATTGTGCATGCGCCTCTGGATGGTGGATTTGTGGGAAAATTTTGTATTTTTCTCACCCTCTTTAAGCCAGCTTATTTGAGACTTTTGCCGCCATAGAATTTCCTCTTGTTTTTGGCGTTCCTCAATTTGATTCCAGAGGACCTGCTCCTGTTGAATTTGCTCTTCTGTGCGTCCTTCCAAAATGAAAGTTTGTTGCAGTGCTTTCATTTGCTGTTCCAGTTTCTGTCTGCTTTCCTGTATGTTGCCAAAATGATTTCGGTTCCATATTTTAAGAGTTTGCTTCAGATGTTTCAGCTTTTGTTGGAACTGGTACATCTTAGCTCCTGCCGGCGGGATGAAGGATTTCCAGGCTTGATTTACCACTTCCTTGAATTTGGTGTCTAAGAGCCAAAAGGCCTCGAATCTGAAGGGTCTATTGCTGCAATTGCTTGGTCTGGACCAGTGGAGAAGAATGGGCCAATGGTCCGAGCCTCCTTGTGGGATGATTGCTGCACTGAAATCGCCTCCGAGGTGGATAGCGTTGTCTGAAATTAAAAACCGATCTAGTCGTGAGGCAATATAGTGAGCTCCTTTAGGCCTGTTCGACCAGGTATAGATACCATTGGAGGTTGATACATCCATGAGCTGATTATTTTGAATGAAATGCTTGAAGCCGCTGCTATCACTGTCGAGCCTGGTGCGCCCCCCTTGTTTCTCTTCCATAGATTTTATTATGTTGAAGTCGCCCCCGCCTATCCATAAAGGGAAGCGTCTGTGTTCATTGAGGAGGGAGATCGTTTCCAAGAGGTCCAATTTTTG
>APFE031479278.1:0-11471 GCA_000404065.3 Pinus taeda
TCAATCACTTCTCAGACTGCTGTTATCAGATCATAATACCAGAAACCAGACATCACTTCAACACCCAGAACACAACAAGGATAAACATGGACAGCTAAATTGGTTTCAAGAGAAGTACGCAGCTTCACCCATGTAATGCCTGCGTACAAGTACGCACTGTTCTTCTGTGGTGCCACAGACCTCCGCACCTGCGCCTTCTGTGGCGTCGCGCACCTCCGCAGCTGCGCCTTCTGTGGTGCCGCGCACCTCCGCAGATGCGCCTTCTGTGGCGCCGTGCACCTTCGCAGCTGCACCTTCTATGGCACCGCACACCTCCGCAGCTGTGCCTTCTGTGGCACCGCGTACCTCCGCAGTTGCGCCTTCTGTGGCGCTGCGTACCTCCGTAGCTGTGCCTTCTGTGGCGCCGCGTACCTCCGCAGCTGCGCCTTCTGTGGTGCCACGTACCTCTGCACTTGCAGCGCTTCTGCGCCTGCGTACCTCCGCGCTTTTCTTTCACTGCACTTGCATGCCTGCGGGTATAGATAATTTCAAGACTTCAAGAATAACCCAGACTGTCAGATCTACAGATATGATCATGCGCTCGAGAGATCACCCTTCACAGATTCGCTTTCCACTTCACTTTCATATAGATCAAGCTTTTGAAACAATAACCCAATATTTCAGATCTTAAGATATTCAATTTGCAAAAGATGCTTAGCCAAAGGAAATTCTTTGCTTTATATAGGCAAGCTCCTCCTAAAATCATGGATCAATACCACGAGGCAAAACCATAATAACACAAATAAGTGAGTGCACTGGGGGTACGCACCTCCTGAACAGCTGACCTGCGTGTCTGGCCGCGGTCCCTTCACAATGTACCTGCGGGTACGCATCTTCTGAACTGTTCTCCTGTGTACTTCTTAATTTTCAACATATTGAGAGCCTTTCCACGGGTGTTGCCATCAAGTACAACATCTGTAACATATAGCCATACCAGAAACATAATGCCAACACAAACAAGAAGATCAATTGCAGAAGCTTCAAGTTATTTGGCATTACTTTCCTCCACTGAACCACAAAATGTAAGAGAGGCATGCAAAGATGAATGCTGGGTCAAGGAAATGGATGAAGAACTTGAGCAGATCGAAAAGATTAACACTTGGGAGTTGGTTCCTAGACCGAAAGATAAGAATGTCATAGGGACAAAATGGATCTTCAAAAACAAGTTGAATGAAAATGGGGAAGTGATTAGAAAAGGGGCCAAATTTTTTTGTAAAGGGTATGCTCAACAAGAAGGAATAGACTTTGAAGAAACTTTTGCTCTCGTTGCTAGACTTAAGGCCATCAGAATGTTCCTTGCTCTCTCTAGCTTTCAGAAGTTCAAAGTATTTCAAATGGACGTGAAATCAGCCTTTTTACAGGGAGACTTAGAAGAAGAAGTGTACATTGAGAAGCCAAATGGATTCATCCTTTGTAATGATCCAAATCTTGTATGCAGACTAAAGAAGGCTCTCTATGGTCTCAAACAGGCTCTAAGGGCTTGGTACTATCGTTTGGACAAATACCTTCATCAAAAAGGTTTTTCAAAAGGATCAGCATATAACAATCTTTATATAAAAATTGAAAATAACAAATTGCTAATACTTGTTGTGTATGTAGATGATATCATCTTTGGAAGAAATGAAGAAATTATGAGTCAAAACTTTGCCTTGGTGATGCAGAAGGAATTCGAAATGTCTTTGCTTGGAGAACTGACATATTTTCTTGGTTTACAAATCCAACAAAATAAAGGCGGTATATTTTTATCTCAAACCAAGTATCTCAAGCAGATCTTCAAGAAGTATGGCATGGAAGATTCGAAACTAGTATGCACTCCTATGGTCACAGGATGCAGCCTCAATGCAAATGATGAATCAACAATAGTGCATCAACCAACCTATAGGTCCATGATTGGAAGTCTTCTCTATTTAATAGGTACCCGACTAGACATCATGCATGCAGTTGGAATGGTTGGAAGATTTTAGGCAAATCCTAAGGAAACTCATCTTCAGGTAGTAAAGATAATTTTCAAGTATCTTCAAGGAACTCAAAACTATGGCCTATGGTATCCTAGAGATGCAGATCTCACTCTTCACGCTTATATAGATGCAGATTGGGATGGAAGCATGGATGACAAAAAAAGCACTAGTGGTGGTGCATTCTTTATGGGTTCCAGATTAGTATCTTGGTTCACCAGGAAACAAAGTTCTATTACATTATCTACAACTGAAGCAGAATATACGGCTGCTGCATCCTGTTGCACTCAACTCCTTTGGATGATGCAAACCTTGCAGGATTTTCAAATCACTTGTACACCACCTATATCCATCTTATGTGATAATACAAGTGCAATCAACATTTCAAAGAACCTAGTCATGCATTCAAAGACCAAGCACATACCGATCAAGTATCATCTTCTCTGGGAACAAGTGCTGGAACAAAAGGTCAAATTGGAATATGTTCCCTCCAAGGAACAAGTTGCTGATATTTTCACCAAACCATTGCTCAGGGAAACATTTGA
Source organism: Pinus taeda (assembly GCA_000404065.3). NCBI lineage: Eukaryota > Viridiplantae > Streptophyta > Pinopsida > Pinales > Pinaceae > Pinus > Pinus taeda. The sequence continues at coordinate 2,540 of APFE031479278.1, forward strand.
ATACTTCAGACAGAAGCTGGGGGTTGTTGATGCATCATCCTGCTATTGAATCTTGTCTGTTGTATGCAAGTGGATACACATACATTTTCCGGTCTATGTGGGTCGAATGGGTCTATTAGAGATCATCTCGCATAGGTTTAGGGGGAGCATATATTCTTCCAATGATGCATTGTTGGCATTATCTTAGAAGTCCTTGGTTTGATTTCTCAAGAGTTTTCTAGTGGAGTAGATCAGTGTGTATTAGTCTGAAGGTTGATTCTGCTGACAGTTGTTCTTGTCTCTATGTCATGTACTTCTTTTCATATGAAGGTCCTGTAACGACCTATTTTGGTTTCCCCACTATGCCTGGGATGAATGAGTTTTGTCTATCTTGTGTATTCCCACTTGGATAGGAGATGGATGTATGTATGAGTCTTAATGATAGGAAGGTTACTTATAATGTATGGAGTCATGTTCTTTCTTGTAGAACATCTTTTTGCAGACAACATTTCAGCATAGAGCATATATAAAAGGGGAGCTCATTCAGAGTTTTCAGTAGGTACTCAGGGGGATTATGGTAGTCCGTCCCTTTGCCCTTGATGTCAAAGGGGGAGATTCATTGGTTGTTGTTGCCATCAAGTCCAAAGGGGGAGATTGTTGGCATTATTATACATATGTTGTACTTGATGGAAACCCACTCATCTCAGATGATAAATTATAGTGCAGAAAAGTTCACACACTTTCATGCAGAGAAAAGTTCACGCAAAGAAAAGTTCCTTTTATGAAGAGAAATTTTCACGCACTTTCATGCAAAGAAAAGTTTCTTTCATGTAGAGAAAAGTTCACGCACTTTCATGTAGAGAAAATTTCACACACTTTCATGCAGAGAAAAGCGCATACTCATGGGAAATATTATGGTTGGTTCATGGTATTAGTCCGACAATTTTTGATCCTATGGTTTTGGTCTGTGGTATTTAGTTGTCGGTATTTGAACCTATGGTTTTGGGCCATTGTATCTCGTCATAAGTGATGATCCCAAGTATTGGGTCCATGGTATTGAATTGCTATGGTTTTTGGTTCGTGGTATTGTGAAAGGCCTAAGGCTATAAAAGAGGAAGGAGATCATTTGGCAAGGCATCTTCTAAATCATGGAATATTTGATAAAGTGCTAGATTTGGAATATTGTGATTGGGTTATGGTGCAGATCTGGATCTGAATGAAGAAGGAACCTGAGCGCAAGGAGAAGGATAAGTTCTATTGATGGGTCAAAATATTAAGGCTGGAATAGTGGTATCTCGATATGATTTTGATCTGTGATATGTGGTGCACGCTTGATCTATAAATATGATAATCTGGGTTAACTAATATCTGAATGTTTGAAAGAATGAATTTATAGATCTGCACGCAGGTTTTTGAATAGTGAAGTAGCATACATCTCTTGATTTATGTTCTAGCTACTTCTGTTTATTGCTACAGTGTTTTGGGTTTAGAAGTGGGGTGTGATTACTGTTATTATGATCTGGGTACAGTCGTCAGAGAAGTGTTTATTTTGATTCAGTTTTGATTGGTGAAAATGTGATTGGTTGATGTATAAATTCTTGATGTTTGATTGATGTTATCTGTGGATCCAGTCTGAAAATTTATGAAACGTGGTCCCTGGAAGGAAGAGAAGGTTGTAGTCTTCTGCAGGTAGTAGCCTGCATACTAGTATCTCAACTAGTACAAGAACTAAGGGGTTGTAGCTCCTTCCAGAGAAAGCTGAAAATGAGAGAGGGTTGGTGCTCTTTGCAGGTAACAGTCTGCATACTGTAAAGGATGCACCATACAAACAATTGTAAAAAGAAGTTTCTAAAGTGAAAAGATAGAACATATTGCGCAGTGGTTTCACCAACATTGGTTTCCAACGTATATCTTGTGTTCTTGTGTGATTGTCTTCTGCTCTATTTTTCTGTTCCTGGTTACTGTTTATATGATCTTGATGCACAGATTAATGTTCAACATCTATAGAATATTTTAAATTATAAATCTGTATGGTATACACGGGTTTCCTTATCTGTAGTTGCATATATATACGCGGTTTTCTCTAACTGAAGTAGCGTATATCTTCTGGGTTTGAAAAAGAAAATAATTGACCAGATAATACTGATTCAGCCCCCCTCTCAGTATTATTTCCAACACTCAAGTCTTTTGATTGAAATTTCATGAATCATGAACATGACTTTGTAGTAATTTCATTCATTTGGTTTCATTCTTACTTCAAGGTATTTACTGTCATAATATTCCCTCCTTCTCAATTGGGGAGATATACTCTTTCTTCTAGCCAGGCTCCCTCTCAACTTAAGGAGATCAATGACTTCATAATATCAGAGAAACTTCATTCTTCCAAGGTTTTATTTCTTTCTTATGGAATCAAGGTCATCTTTATCATCATCATTCTTATAGATTCCTTCATCATTTTTACTAATATTATCAAGTCATCTTCACCTACGAACATCTTCAACATCTTGAATATTATGTACTTGCAAAACTTTAATAACAAGTAAAATATATATGTATATAAACATGAAGTTAACTATGTCATGACAATGGAACCATCAACTCATTCATGCTTTTAGAAATCAAATACCTAAACCTAGTTAGGTTAATAATCAACAAGGGTCATATATTTTATATTCTATACTTCAACTTCTTGCTAGGGTTTTGTCATAAACCCTGGACTCTCATATTTGAGACACAAAGCCTTAGATATCAGTAATTCAATCAAATAACAATCCTATTATACATATAAGGTTTTAAAAATATGCTTTTACATGTCAGACTACTACTAGGGTTTGTTGCAAGCCCTATATTTTAGCATCAAAGCTAAATCATATTAAAAAAATATCATCATATTCGAGAATATCAATCTCTACTAAGGTTTTGTTACAAACCCTAAATTTCACAAACTATGAGCATCAACAATTAAGTTAGGATACTTGCATATACATATCTAGGATGCATTTCATATCGATATCTACTAGGTAAATCCAAGACACAACATTAATACATCAAACTTAGATATACAACAATTTTATTATGATTAGGGTTTCAATTATACAGAAGCACATATACCCATAGATCCATTTCTAGGATTTTATATTGACTATTACAAGGGTTTAGTCATAATCCCTAATATACTAAAACCTAAGAAAAGCTAGGGTTTCTAGACATCAACAAGAAACCCTAAACGACTATGGTTTCATAACATTGACAAACCATAAAAATCAAGCATAGAATTTCAATAAACCCTAAGCATAAAAAATGGTTTAGGGTTTTAAAGTGAACCCTAAAGCTTAGGGTTTCACCTAAATGACCAAACAAGAGATAGTATGACAAGGGTATATTCAATATAATTATTAATCACCATAACAAGAATCTTTATTATTCAATACCCTAGGCATAATATAGTTAGTAATATGAAGCAAATTTAAAAAATGATCATACTCTTAAATGAAAAGGATTAACCACCAAATTTTGTTGTTTTAAGCATACTTGAAGTTGCCCCGTTTACAAATCTTGTAGGGCTTCCTTTAAGAATTTTAATGGTCCATGTCTAAGGATCCAACTTTATTTACCAAGTATTTATTCTTAAGATCAACATATCTATCTGCAATATTGACAAGCACAACTAATATAGTACAATAGCGTGATAATTATATGAGGTTTCCATTATCATTTTGAAGGATGGGTTCCAAGGGATTTTTAAGTATAAACCCTTACTAGCTTTCAATAAACATTATTCAAATTTGTTTTACAAAGGATTATCATATATCTTTATACACCCTAAGTATTATGAGATAATATTTTTAATAAGGAACAAATGAATGAGGTTTCTAAAATTTATACTCTCTAGCTTTACTATCCAAGATATTAAAAAACTTTTAACGCAATGAGAACTTTCCAACTTAAACCAATAAACATTTCATGTTAGACTCTTTAAATATACATACCTCAAGAATACACACTTTTTCTTGACATTCCATTCAGCTTGATATTATTTCTTGCAAATTGAAAACATGTGGTTAGTTGATTGAGACATAAAGAACAAAACAATACTTACTTGAAATGGAAGATGAATTCAAGCTGGTCTTCTTTCTCTTGACTATTATTGCAGATTTTATTTCCTGGGTACAAGTGTGGTTATGCTTCAAAAGTTGGCTTCCTTTATCACTGTTGTGGATTGAATTGTCAATACAAAAATACGTTCAAAATATTTGTTTTTATAACATTAATTAGGATTTGGATTTGAATGATTTTTCTTAGCTTCCTTTTTTAGTACACAATTATGCAAAGGGCTTCGTTCTTTCTCGGTTCTATCTACTAGGTGACTATAGCTTCAAATTCGACCTTCCAGCTAGACTTGTAAGGCTTCCAAACAATTCGATTTTGATTAGTCAACAAGTAGATTTGTATGGTAGCATGTAAAGGCTTCTTCTAGTTTACAATGAGATATTATACTCCTTGAATTAATCACCCATAGACATGTACAATTTCTTAAGCTTTTCAGATCTTTGAGATGGCATAATGCTCAAATTTTAATGGATATTTCATACCTTAATTCTTGAGCACATAGCTATGATTTTCTTTTCAAGGATTTTGACCTACTTTAGACTAGAGATACAACCTTTTGGTTCATGAAATAGGCTCTTAAAAAATCCTTTGTTATTCTTGTTCAGGCCTGTGGCCTAGACACAAATATTTTCCTAAAAAAGTGTGCCCACAATTTTGTTCTTGATCTTAATACTTACTTTGGATAATTCCATTTTCAAAAGGCCAATTTGGAACCCTTACTTCTTGTACATGAATGATCTTCTAGCTTCTTGTTATACAGTCCTTAGCTCTGATACCATGTTGAGAAATCCATTAGGGCAACATTTGTATTTGATTTCTATGATTTGACATTTACTTGTGATATTTTATTTTTCTTATGTTGATTATATTAGTTACTCTTATCATCAAATAAATTTCAGAAACATAATGAACACTGGATGTAGGCACTCAACTAGGGAAAAACCCCTAAGGAAGGGAAAACCATGTCAAACTTTTCCTCAGTAGTATCAAAATCAAATTGAGACCATTCTTGACCCTTGAACTAAACCTATATCCATCTATCAAGTCAGCCTTTGAAGTATTCTTCTTCCATAACAGATCTTCAAGGTCTCTATCCTTCTTGACATCTCTTGTAATTCTAGAAACTTCGGATTCCTGTAATCATAGAGACTTTGGTTCCTGCATTTATATACTTCGAATCCTTGTAATTATAAATACTTCAGACCTGTAATAGAGTTTGGGCTGCAATAATTTCTCGGTCCCGTGGTTACTTAAAATTTCGCTATTCTTTTTCTTCACTTCGTTGCTCTTTAACATATATGAATTATTCTCTGCTTCAGGTCTAGTTCACCTAGGTATATATATTTATTTTTTCCTGTAATTGAGATGACATGAATAATAGGAGTAGTTGACTTGTCAATTGGTTAAGGCTGACTTGTAATCTTGTTGGAGGCTAACTAGTAGACTATTGAAGAGGCCGAATTGATGGAGGAGGAATAAGACAATAAAATAATTTTCTTTCTTGACCTTCCCAAGAAGGATCTCTTACAAAAATGACTTTGACTTTGACTCAACAAAAATCCTAAAGCACTCAATGGGTTCTTTGACCTATTGACTATTTGTAGGTTTTAACCCTATACAAAAATTAGCTGCAAACAATTTCTTAAAAAACAAAAAATAAACAATGGCGAGGGCATAAAACATAAAACATATATACACATAGATTTTCCCCTGGATTGCAAAACTGGGACTACCAGATTGATTTTTATTATTTTCATTTAAATGTTACAATACATATATATACATGTTGAAGCATCCATAAACCCCAATCCATTAACAATGGATTAGAACATAACCGTAGTTCCCTTCACTAGATCTACAAAACACCATGGGTAGAAAACCATCACGCCCAAAACCATGTGCGAATTCCATGCACAAAACCATAGGTAGGTACGCCTACCCAATATAGAGTCCAATTTTTTTTTTTGGGGGTGCTGCCCTGAACCCCCTACAGCGGGGCTACTTCTCCCCTCCAAACCCCCTGATAGGGGGGGCTATTAGCCCCCCTGTGACCTCCCCATTGTGACCAACACAATGAAGGGGGTGCTAGCCGCACCCCTCTAACCCCCCCCCCGACTTCATGTCTGGAGCTAGTCATGGAAAGAATATAACACAAACCCAAAATATTGACCCAAGAATGAAATCCATGATTTAATAAGTCAATATATATATATTTTTATAATAAACAATCTTTCTTTTCTTTCAAATACAATTATGAAGGATAACACTAGTTACATTATTCAACAATTAAGACAAAAGATGAAGTCTTAGACATATTTCAAGAATTCAAGACTCAAATAGAGAACTCAATATGAAAGAATGTCAAAACTCTAAGATTAGATAATGGAGGAGAATACAATTCCAAGAAACTCATTTCCTTTTGTAAAGAAACTAGGATTAAGAGGGAGTTGATAGTCCCTTACAGCTCTCATTAGAATGGGTTCACCGAAAGAAAGAATAGGAATATTGTGGAAGCTCTGAAGGCAATGATTCATGATGAAGGTTTTCCTATGTTCTTATGGGGATAAGCATCCAAGGAATCAATTTATGTGCAAAATAGAAGTCCTCACCAAATTTTGGAATTCAGGACACCTAAAGAAGTTTTCACAAGTGAGAAACCAAAGGTTGGGAATTTGAGGATATTTGGATGTCTTGTTTACATTCATGTACCCAAGGAGAAGAGGACGAAGCTAGAGCCTTCTAGAAGGAAGGGGATTTTTGTTGGGTATAATGAGACATCAAAGGCCTACATTCCAAGACAAGGGAAGATTGAATGTAGAAATTTATGAATAATATGACACTTATTCAACCAAGATTATCCTGATTATACACTATTGAAGAATACATGCATAATACATAATCTCATCTACGTTGATCATCAATTTAGCAGTATTTAGAAACATACACATGTGCACATAGAAGCATCAAACACATATATCAACACAGTATGTATCCCGGGGAAAGCATCTCGCTAAAAACCCCAAACTATCTGTATATTATATGATTGAGAACATGTAACAAACATAGTACAATAATCCTCACAATTACTCAGTACTATCTCCACTTGTTACACACAATACAGCTCAGATCTGATCTCCAAATCTCCTCCGCTGCTTTCCTGCCTCCACTGCACAATCTTGAAAGAACAATAATTATAACCAAACTCGTTCCAAGTTCTTTTTACCTTGGGAAATCACTCACACTGGAAATCAAATGAGCACAGGCTATAATCATTTGTTCTTGGCCACAATTCTCATTGGCATGACTCAATCCCACTGATTGTGCAAGATCTCATGCACAACTATAGTCACAACTGATAGCAATCTCAATCTCTAACACCTGTCTCCACTGAATTGTACATGCACTGAGTTAACTGATGTATTCTTCAATTGCATTATGAGTTAATAATTAGTGAATTAATTAATAACTAATTCACACAGCTCATCACTTAGTCTATTTGCCAGTTAGACTAAATACAACTAGTTCAATCAATTCAAACTGAACACAACTCCATAAAATCCACCTCCAGCTCCACTAAACTCAACCAGTTGAGTTCTAACTGAAGTCCTGCATCTAATAGCTCAATAAACCCATAGGTAACCACGTGATTCCTTCTATCAGCTGCATGTGCCACATTTGTAGCTCCAATTGAGGTGCTCCAAGAGAATAAGATAAAGTTTATAGTCTAAATATTATTATGAGCTAATAATATTTGACTGCTCTATATTTAGACTTGATAGTGTCACCGCTGTTGTCTAAAAATAGAAGTTTGTTGGGTTGTGTTATATTCTTTCCACATAGTTAACAGGGGGTTTGAGGGGTACCCGTAACCCCACTTTATCCCTATGTTAGGTTGGGCGGATTCACCTATGGTTTTGTGCATGATTTTCGCACATGTTTTTTGGATTTGATGGTTTTCGGTCCATGGATTTGGACGCGATGGTTTTTGGTCCATCGTATTGGATGCTTCGACATGTATAAATATGTATTGTAACATTGAAAGGAACATAATGAAAAATCAAGCTGGTAGTCTCGGTTTTGAGATCCAGTGGGAAATATTTGTGTATATGTGTTTTATGTGTTATGCTCTCGCATTTTTATTTTTCCTTTGTTTTAGAATTCGTATGCAGGTAATTTCTGTACGGGGTTAAAACCTACATTTGGTATCAGAGCTGTTTTGGCTTCAAGGGAACGCCTTTGTTGCTGAGGGGTTCGCTCGGGCCTGTGGTAGACCCTATTCAGTGGGAGATCTGCGAGATCGATTCTGGTGGTGAAAGAAGATGGTGAGCAGCGGAAAGATAGAGATTGAGAAGTTCAATGGTCAGAGTTTTGAGTTGTGAAACTCAAGATGGAGGATCTGTTGGTGGATAAAGATCAGTGGATCACGGTAGATCCGGGTACTAAACCAACGGGAGTGACCGATGAAGAATGGAAGAAGTTGGATCGGAAGGCAAAGAGCACAATACGATTGTGTGTCTCAGATTCAATATTGCTGAATGTATCAGGGGAAGCTACGATGAAGGCTTTATGGGACAAGTTAGGGACTTTGTACCAATCTAAGTCTCTGGTGAATAAACTGTCCCTGCGGAAAAAGCTGTATAACCTGAGGATGAAAGATGGAGACTCGGTGACAGAGCATCTGAATGCATTTAATACTGTGGTAAGTCAGTTATTATCTGTTGATATTAAAAATTCAGATGAGGATAAGTGCATCAGTCTGTTGTGTTCTCTACCAGATTCGTGGGATAGTCTGGTTATTGCAATAGGTAGCAATGCAACTACTTTGCAGTTTGATGAAATAGTC
>APFE031479288.1:0-15951 GCA_000404065.3 Pinus taeda
CCAACTTGGACTTTCCATGGCTCCAACCTTTTCACATTGAGGCACCAACCTCTAAGGCTCCAACCCTATCTCTGGTACAGGCACCAACCTGGTCTCTTGAGGACTCCTATCCTCTAGGGCTCCAACCCTATCTTCCAAGGCAACAACCTTGTCTCTTTGAGGCTCCAACCTTTTATATTTGCCAAGCACCAACTTGGACTTTCCAAGGCACTAACCTCAAGGGCTCCAACCCTGTCACTTTGTGAAGGTATGTTTGGTTGTACTTCATGGCTTCCTAGGTCTTCTTCACCGAGACTTGTTAATCTTTAGCTTCACTGTAATCGTCAAGCTACACCTTCACTTAGTCTCCACGTGACATTATCAATGAAAAATATGTCTTCTCATGAAGGAGTCTCTACTATTCTTCATGTTACCTAAACCGAGTCTGCAAAGTTACCTCATGACGATTTCAACAATATCATGAACTTCAATAATGTCTCAAAGATCTGCTAAAGCTTTTCAACAAGATATATTTAATACACCGTGCTAAGCCTCAATGTCTGCACAAAACAATTACAATTATCTGTTTCGAGCCTCTGTTCTTATTGTCCTGGTAACTGCTTCAGGAGTGACTGCTTCAGAGGAGTGACTGTCGCGGTTTGCACTTCTACAGATTAATTCATTACAGGTTCAAGCCTTTCAAAGATTAACCCAGTGAAAAGAATTTCTTTTTCTGCTCAACCTTCGACTTCCTTCTTTTCCCGCTGGACCTTCGGCTTCCTTTCCTTTGTTCCTTCAAGTTCTTGAGTTGTGAACTGTCTCTTCTTATCTGTGATAGATTCCCTATTCGCTTGCTTGAAGTGAAGCATTTTAAGTTGTATTTATATGAGTCTCACCAATAACCAAAAGACACGTTCATTGGGAGGAGAGGCCGACTTATGAGTTTGCATATTAAAATTATATCGGAGGGGGCTTTTTCCAATTATATCATAAACTTGTTGATTTACGAAAAACATATAGGAGAGGATATACCCACATTATAAGAGATGTCTAATGGTCCCCACATGCCACGTCATTGCTTTAATCCCGCAATCGCAATTTCATAAATATCGGAGGTCTTTCAAGTTGTGCAATGCTCTGACTGCGGATATTAACATTGCTGATGCCCTTACTTTCGACGGATGTGATATTCCAATAAACTTCTTTTGATAACTCAATCAGGTCCACAACTTTATCGCAAACGACAATTTTAACATGTCATCCCTTTTGAACTTTGCGATTCAACGAATGCTATATTACATTAAGTTATGTTATAGTTGTGCAGCCAGGTCCGTAATAATATCACAATCACAGTTTTTAATGTGACATCCCTTTATGACTTGCGATATGAAAGTTCCTATAGACGGATGCGATATTACATTAGGGTTGTTACCATAAACTGTTCGGGTCCATATATTATATCGCAATCGGAGTTTTAGCTTGACAAGCCTTAATAACCTGCGAAGGTTTCGATACGGCAGATGCAATATTAATTAGGGTGTGTTATAATGGGACGATCGGGTCCTCAATTCATATTGCAATCGGGGATTTCAGCGTAACAAGGCTTCAAGACTCGTGATGTGGTGGATGCGATATTTCAATAGAGGCATATTGTAACATAACCGTCGGGTCCGCAATGCTCCTCCGACTTCGCTGTTTTCTTCCTTTAGCACTTAGTCTTGGGTATATGCGATAGGTGTCATTGTTCTCCCCTTTAGCACTTACCCTTGGGCATATGCGGTATGCTTCGATAAACTGCTTCTCTCACTTCCAATATGCTTCTCTTGCTCCGATAGCTCTTCCTTTGAATTTCGATAACTCTTCTTTGATAACTCTTGTTTTTGATTTCTAATGGCTTCTTAATGTCTTTCCAATGGCTTTCCTTCTTGGATTCTTGCTCCTGTTACTTCACGGATCTGCTTCTCCTTGGCTTCAGATTAATATTTAGTATCCCATAATATTGCCATATTGACATCAATGACAATCTAGATCAACAACACAGACCCAATAATAGTTGGGTGGAATCAAGGATGGGGGGCAGCCCCAAAGATTGTGGGTAGACCTACGCATGGTTTTGTGCATGGGTTTTTAACATGGTTTTGGGCATGATGGTTTTCTGCCCATGGTATTTTGTAGATCCAGTCAAGGGAACTAAGGTTATGGTCTAATCGAGGGTTAATGGATTGGGGTTTATGTATGCTTCAACATGTATATATATATATATATATAGCATTGACATTAGTCTCACCTTCACTTAGTCTCCACGTGACATTATCAATGAAAACTGTGTCTTCTCATGAAGGAGTCTCCACTGTTCTTCATGTTACCTAAATCGAGTCTGCAAAGTTACCTCATGATGATTTCAACAATGCATCATGATCTTCAATAATGTCTCAAAGATCTGCTGAAGCTTTTCAACAAGATATATTTAATAGACTGCGCTAAGCCTCGATGTTTGCACAAGACAATTATCTGTTTCGAGCCTCTGTTCTTATTGTCCCGGTAACTGCTTCAATGGTGACAATTTCAGGAGAAACTGCTTCAGGACTGACTGCTTCAGAGGAGTGACTGTCGCGGTCTGCACTTCTACAGATTAATTCATTACGGGTCCGAGCCTTTCAAAGATTAACCCAGTGAAAAGAATTTCTTTTTCTGCTCAACCTTCGACTTCCTTCTTTTCCTGTAGGACCTTCAACCTCCTTTCCTTTGTTCCTTCAAGTTCTTGAGTTGTGAACTGTCTCTTCTTATCTGTGATAGATTCCCGATTCGGCTGCTTGAAGTGAAGCGTTTTAACTTGTATTTATATGAGTCTCACTAATAATCAAAAGACATGTTCATTGGGAGGAGAGGCCGACTTATGAGTTTGCATATTAAAATTATATCGGAGGGGCCTTTTTCCAATTATATCATAAACTTGTTGATTTACGAAAAACATATAGGAGAGGATATACCCACATTATAATAGATGTCTGATGGTCCCCACATGCCACGTCATTGCTTTAATCTTGCAATTGCATTTTCATAAATATCGGAGGTCTTTCAAGTTGTGCAATGCTCTGACTTCGGATATTAACATTGTTGATGCCCTTACTTCCGACGGATGTGATATTCCAATAAGCTTCTTTTGATAACTCAATCGGGTCCACAACTTTATCGCAAACGACGGTTTTAACATGTCATCCCTTTTGAACTTTGCGATTCAACGGATGCTATATTACATTAAGTTATGTTATAGTGGTGCAGCTGGGTCCGCAATAATATCACAATCGTAGTTTTTAATGTGACATCCCTTTATGACTTGCGATATGAAAGTTCCTATAGGTGGATGAAATATTACATTAGTGTTGTTTCCATAAACTGTTCGGATCTGTATATTATATCGCAATCAGATTTTTAACTTGAGAAGCCTTAATAACTTGTGAAGGTTTCGATACGACAGATGCAATATTAATTAGGGCGTGTTATAATGGGACGATTGGGTCCGCAACTCATATTGCAATCGGGGATTTCAGTGTAACAAGGCTTCAAGACTCGTGATGCGGTGATGCGATGGATGCGATATTTCAATAGAGGCGTATTGTAACATAACCGTCGGGTCCGTAATGCTCCTCCAACTTCGCTGTTTTCTTCCTTTAGCACTTAGTCTTGGGTATATGCGATAGGTGTTGTTGTTCTCCCCTTTAGCACTTACCCTTGGGCATATGCGATATGCTCCGACAAACTGCTTCTCTCATTTTCGATATGCTTCTCTTGCTCCAATAGCTCTTCCTTTGACTTTCGATAGCTCTTCTTTGATAACTCTTGTTCTTGACTTCCAATGGCTTTCCTTCTTGGCTTCTTGCTCCTGTTACTTCACAGAGATGTTTCTCCTTGGCTTCACATTAATATTTGGTATCCCATAATATTGGCATATTGACATCAATGACAATCTAGATCAACAACATAGACCTAATAATAGTTGGGTGGAATCAAGGATGGGGGGTAGACCCAAAGATGATGGGTAGACCTACCCATGGTTTTGTGCATGGGTTTTAACATGGTTTTGGGCATGATGGTTTTCTGCCCATGGTATTTTGTAGATCCGGTTAAGGGAACTAAGATTATGGTCTAATTGAGGGTTAATGGATTGGGGTTTATGTATGCTTCGACATGTATATATATAAATTATAGCATTGAAATGAACATAATGAAAAATCAATTTGGTAGTCTCGGTTTTGGGATCCAGGGCAAAATCTCTGTGTATTTGTTTTCTGTTCTTGCCATTGTTTATTTTTCTGTTTGAAGAATTCGTTTGTAGCTAATTTCTATACAGGGTTGAAACCTACATTTGTTATCAGAACTATGTTGGCTTCAAGGAGACACCTTTGCTGCTAAGGAGTTTTTCTTGGGCCTGTGGTAGGCCCTGTTTAGTGGGAGATATGCAACATCGATTCTTGTGGTGAAAGTAGATAGTGAACAATGGAGAGATAGAGATCGAGAAATTTAATGGTTAGACTTTTGAATTGCGGAAGCTCAAGATGGAGGACCATAATTGGTGAATAAAGAACGATGGATGACGGTAGATCCAGGTACTAAACCAATGACGATGTCAGCAGAACACTGAGTGAATTTGGATTGGAAGGCAAAGAGAACAATATGATTGTGTATCTCAAGTTCAATATTGTTAAATGTATCAGGGAAAGCTACAATGAAGGCTTTATGGGACAAGTTAGGGACTTTATACCAATCTAAGTCTTTGGTGAACAAACTGTTCTTATAGAAAAAACTATATAACTGAGGATGAAGGATGGATACTTGGTATCAGAGCATATGAACACCTTTAATACTATGGTAAGATAGTTTTTATTTGTTGATATAAAAATTTCAGATGAAGATAAGTGCATCGGTTTGCTGAGTTCTGTAATTCTTAAGGATTGTGCCGAAACTTTATATGACTGAATTTGGTTTTGATTGGGGCTTATAAGTTACAATACATAGTTTTAGTTTGCAGATTGAATTTACTTCCGTGCACCAGGCCTTAGTATGGATCCTCGACCAGATCAAAGATATATATGATATAGTATGATCTTGCATTGAAGGGAACAACACATGTTCGTCAGACGGTTGAATTAGCTCAAAGTGTCTATATCGAAATTGAAAAGAATCTGTGGCCATCTCTTATTGGAATGCCACTTGAAGAAAAATAAAATAGCCCAGTCCTTGCAGAAAGACTTGAAGTCTCCTTGATTAATGAAGAGACTTCCTATTCAGAGGGAAAGGATCAAAATAGGATCCTTGCATGCATTTTTTGTTATTGATGTTTGAGGATGGAGCACCCTTTTGAAACTACCTCTTGGATTTTGAAGAAAAATGAGTAGGACTCATGATTACAAATTGACGCTGGTATTCTAGATCTGATTCAGAGTAAAGGTATGTTTACAACATTTGGTTTTATGAGAAATTTATCTCTGACAAGAATGGCCTGTCTCATTAGTTCAAAGGGAGTTGTATTGAACCCTCTCGATATTCATAGCAAAGGAATTCTTTGTCTATGGAAGTGCACTATCAGGAGCATGGCATGTGATGGGTATTAATGGTCTATCCTCATATTTGGTGGATCCCATGATGAGCAGGTGGATCCTTTGAATTACAATATGCACATTAACCAAAGAGAATATGGTCATATGAAACACAATTGTGTAGAACAAGCATTGAGGCACCTTCATGAATTAGACAAGCTTAGGCTTGTAGTCTCCCTGAGTGAGAGGGAGTAAGGTTAGTTAATATGTTTTCTTTAACATGATTTTGATTTGGTATCGTGGATGTGACAAAAACAAAGGATTGCAAGTGTCCTGAAATCACTGCTGCTAGAATGGCTAGCTATAAGACAGTGTGTTTGAGGAAGCTCTTTAGTGAGCTATGTGCCATCATCTATATGTTGTTGGGATGAGTAATGAGGCTCCCATGGACTAAAAGGTTGTCATTATTTTCACCAAGAACATGTCTTGGTTCTCATAGAGCAACATTCCCTATATGGAGGGATCTTGATTGGGTTGAACATGAAGCTCTAGGAGCTCTTGGGGGCCTAGGGTACTTCTTGGAGCTATATGAGCACAGAGTGAGTGGTTCACCTTCCCTTGTGGAGTACATATCCCAACATTTTTAAGCACAAGGTGAGTGGTTCACCTTCCCCCATGGATACCCCAACATAAATCCTACCCTCGCAGTTTGGGACTCTTGGGAAGTGCCTCTCATCTGGCCAATGCGTTGGGAAAAGTGGTTAGGGTTAATTAGTACTACTGACGGACGCGTCAGGTACTACTGTATTCCCTATGACTAGGATGCATGATGTTCAACAACTTGATCACTAAGGATCAATCCTAGTAGGGGTTCTACCTGTAGGACATGAGGACTTACCTCTCTCCCTTCTGAGGGTGGTAGGGTCTTGAGACCTACCCTCGACCGATTCTTCTTATTGATAGAGGTATCTATTGTTCAATAGAAATGAGCAGAGACAAAACAATCACATGATGGCATGTTGCAACAACCTTAATGAACTTAGCATGATTGATGAAATTCCTCTCTAATTGAAAGAGGAGATGAGATGTGAATATCTTGAATGGACCCTTCTTTGACCAAGTTTGTTGGAAATGGGATGTCATTTTCCCATGTGGACCTATTCTATGATGATTACTCTTTTACGAAGTTACGTCACTGACTTGATGCATTGATGAGAATATTTTAATATGAACAAGACTTAATGGCTTGAAGGTCAATTGTGATGATTCTTGGAATTCCTCCCTACCTGAGAGGGAGTGTTAAAGTTGGGTAGCTAAGGAAGAATTCCCTAGTTTATTTAATCACGCAATAAAGTATTAAATGGATAAAATAAATATTATAACAAAGGAAATTCAACTATATACCCAATAGTTAAGTCAACTTCTTGGAGGGAAAAATAGAAATTTGAATTTGCCGAATTGATTTAATTTTAATAAAATTCATGGGTCGGCCACAAGTTGGCCGCCCCCTCCAAGGGGGACATCCTATGATATCATCCTCATACACCTATTGGATGACAACAAGCTTAGTTTTCTCATGGTTTCTATGGTTCGGTGAAGGGATTATCTCTGAGCCAATTGAGAGTTATTACATATGAATTCGTAAAAGCAACCTTGGCATAGTTCGAAGCGTCTTCTATAGCACAGTTCAGAGGCACGGTGAATGAGGCACAGTTTGGATTTCTTGTGAGATAGTTTGGATTTTTTGTGAGTCAGTTCAGATTTCTTTGGAGGCATGGCACAACTAGGAGGCATGGCTTGGATCTCTTAAAGACTCACTTTACCTCGTATCTATTCAGGCTCAAGTCAGATTCTATGTTATAATTTAGAGGTATGATTTGGAATAATATTAAGCCATCGATTTGGAACAAAAATATGGATCTCTGTTGGTCTATTATAAAGGGAAATTCATGTCTTTGTTGAACCCTCATTCTCAGATCTTTGTTGAAGAAGTCTGAACCTTTGTTCTGATATCCATCCTACCTGAGAATACCAAGGTATGTAATCAGTTGTTAAAATATGAAGAGTTTCCAAGTAGTCTGAGGACTACTTTACGTTATCACTGTTGAATAACGTTAGCTACAAAATGACTATTTCAAAGTCACAATTATAACATCAGTATGCCAAACCCCTTTTCCTTATTGTAAGATGCATTCAGTTTATATGTGAAGAGTCTATAGTTTGTCATCTAGGGTTGTAATGATATGTTCCATACAAGTTACAAATGACAATCTTTACAGTTGGAATACTACATTGTGGAAACTATGATGTATAAAAGGAATATATGGTCCTAACCTATATTGCTACATAAGACAAAATTCTATTATGCTACAGGAAACCAAGGTTGGACTAAGACTATTCATGACTGGATCACTTGTTATAGTTACTGAACAAAAGGTGACTGAACCAAGGATGACTAGACCATGGATGCATCAATGATAATTGTGACATCTAGATGGAGTGTCAGTGATTGAGCTTGCTGGACAAGCATACTGCCAGTAGCATGGATTGAGGTTGTTGGACAAGCATATGTTGTTGGCCCTAAGTGACCTGATGTATTACATCTTATTGGATCTCTTTTTGCTGAACCCTTGATATTAATCAAATAATAAGAAGAATTGATTTTGGGATTTCCCTTCTGTGGGGTTTTGCCCTGATCCCCGACCTAAATACTGGCGTCCTTATTGTCTCTTATTTTCTTCTATTTGGTCCTTATTGTTATACTGCATTACTGTTATGTATATTGCTGATAATGATGGAATGATATGGATAATGAAAAATTTAAATGGCTGCATACAATAATATTCAGCGAAATGCCCTAAACTTAACATCAATACACGACACATGAACACTTATCTGTAACAAGCCAAATGGTTGTAGGCCTTCCACATTCCACCCAGCCATAGACCATGCAGTTCATATACTTTCAACCATGGTTCACCCCTAAGCTGGGGCTTCAACTCCGAGGGAAACAATCTATTAACCAAGTAACACACCACATACTATGGCTAAGGTACCAACCCTAAAAACCTATCTCCAACCACAAGCTCATGCTCTCCAGACCTGCACTCAAGTGGAGCAATATTTATCCGTAGCCAACGGTCTCTTGGCAGTGCCCACCTTGAAGGGTGCCTTACAACAGCCATGAATTCTCTCAGCCATTGGCTCCAGGAGCTCTGCTGCTCTCTGTGGCTTCCAGGCACCCTTCTAGGCCAAACTGAAACAACTCCTAGTCAATTACAGAGTCCAAGCACAAGACTCACCGAATGGTCGCCAAGAATTGAGTTCCACCAAAACTCCATGGCTACTCAAGCCATAAACCGGAGCCACCAAGGCTAACACACTAGGATGCATCCTTTATGGAACAATTAACTGAATAAACATGCCCCAGTGGGTTACAGAGTCCAATCATAGGGCTTGCCAACTGTTTAATCAGATATAGAGTCCACGCAGAGGGCTTGCCGACTAGTTAATTAGATATAGAGTTCAAGCCTAGGACTCATTGAATATCTAACAATCTAACCCTGAATGAATGCCTCCATAGGGAAACATACACTTATAAATACACAAGTTTCTCTTGCCATGTGGCACCCTCTAAAGCCATGTGGGCCTTAGGTGCCTTTTTCACCACCAAGTGTCACATTATCCCTGTTGCCCTTTTTCCTGGAGTTGAGTGCCCCCCATACTCTTCCGTGTAGTTGATTTGTAGCCAGTCATAATTTTATTAATATATGTATAATTACATCATATTTCAATTCTAGGATCTTTGGCCTTACAACCTATAAATGCATATATTCTCGGGGAAGATGGCACCAAAAATATATTTAACACATTTACATGGCATGCATGCCCCAAAATAAAATCAACTCACCAACCTATTAATCACATAATTTTAGCTCACCAACCTAAATATTATGGTCCTTAGACCCATTACATAGGCACACCGACCTTAACCTTCTCATAACTTACAAAGGATACTTACAGAGGCACACCAACCTCAATATCACACATACAACATATGCATCTCAAGGGTCGAGCAAAGGTATTACGTCCCCCCCTGTTATTTATGCACCATCCTCAGTGCATCATATGTACACATCCAATTCTGTTGTCTTGTGCTCATAGTCTGTACTAGAAAGTCCATGTCCTTATGCCACACCAATGACTTCATTCTAGGGTGGCCTCCATGCTTCTGGTGCCACTTGCACACCAATAGGTTTGGAGGTCCTTGCCATGCCCTACATTGATGAATGTACAATCCTAGCATGATCACCATCACACCTAGAGGACATCAAACAAATGCCATTAATATTTACAACTCTATATATATATATATACATTTTCTTTCTCTCAGAAAGAGAAACAATAACCAAATGCATGCAATCATTAATAAAAAAATATATGAAAAACACAATTTCCATGTAATGCAAAAGCCATGGATATCTCCCAAGTGCCTAAACCATGAAGCATTGTCCTTACAATCCTTGTATACAATTCCTGTATACCATCCAATTTCTTTAGTTGTTGTTCTTGCATTTCTTGTTGCCTTTATTTCTGTTGCTCTTTATGACATGGTTTCTCTTACTACCTCCTATTCTCTTGATATGAGAGATCTCGTGAAACAATGACATGGTCATAAGAGATTCTTTATGGATAGCATATCCATCTACCGTGAGTTGGCTGCCGCTTTCGACCCTATCTCTGTAGATATAAGTATGTATATATGCACCATGATCTCTTGTGAGCCACTATAATATATAAATGTTTGAATTAGTATAACGACCTATCTTGTCAAAGATGTGTCAAAGCTGTTTCAAACTCCTCACAATCTATTATAATACTTGTTATAATCCAATTATATCCCTGTTATTCATACCTATTATCACCTGTCATAAAATTTGTCATAACTTGTCATAAGTCAGCCATAACACTTATTATGGTCTGGTTACAACCCTGCTGTATTCATTTCATGACCTATCAAAAGAGTTTTCATAACATGTAATAAACTTGCTACAACCTATTATCATTATGCGATAAATCTGTCACAAAATCTCTTATAACCTAGTATAACTATATTATGAGATCTGTCAAACACTTGATATAACTTGTTATAAACTCACCACTCACCCGTGACATCTTGTTATAACTTGTTACAAACTTCTCTTAACCTTGTCACCCTCCAGTGACAAGACCCATCATAATCCTGTTACAATACCAGTCCTATCTTGTCACCAACATGTGACACCCTGTGTATAAACCTGTCACTAACTTGTGACAAACCTATTATAACTTGTTAGAAACTTATTTTAACCTTGTCGCCCACCTGTGACAAGACTTATCATGATCATGTTACAATACTTGTCCTAACTTGTCACCAACCTGTGGATAAACCTGTCACTAACCTATTATAACTTGTTACAAACCTATGGTAAACTTGTCACCCACATGACCTATAATAATATTATTACAACACCTATCCTATAAAACAATGCGAAACACACATATGGATTTCCAAATGAATTAATTGAATTATGAGCAAACTTGAGCTCAATAGTAATACAAAGATATTTACATAAGATAGAAACATCAAGTTTCTATTTAGGAAATAGAAACAACTAAAAAAGGAAAAATAGCAACAGCTAAAGGAATGAGCATTAAATACTAAATAGGATAATAGGATTATTCTAATACCCTCCCTTAATGCTCAATCTATTTACAACACCAATAGACATTCTGAATTTTACAAATTTATCAAGGCCAAGAGGCTTGGTGAAGATGTCTGCGCGCTGCTCTGTTGTGGGAACATATCGCAACTGAATGGATCCGTCTTCAACGAGCTGGCGAATGTAGTGGCAATGAGTTTCCACATGCTTTTTTCATTCATGAAAGACTGGATTCTTGGCAAGTTTGAGCACTCCCTGATTGTCACAAAACAAGGAAGTAGGACCTGTCTGGGAAACATGCATATCCGCAAGCATACGTCGAAGCCAAACTGCCTCACAGGATGCCTTAACTGCTCCCCGATACTCTGCTTCTGTTGAGGAGAGAGCGACTGCCTCCTGCTTCTTACTAGTCTAGGTAACATCACCAGATCCTAGACTAAACACATACCTAGCTGTAGATTTACGGTCATCAACCGAACCGGCCCAGTCAGAATCTGTGTAACCACTGAGTATAGGATCGGAACTTCGAGTGTATAGAAGTCCATAATCAGAAGTGCTGCGCACATATCGTAGCACACGCTTTGCGGCTATCCAATGATCAGCTTTAGGAGCTGACATGAAGCGGGAAATGTAGGTTACTGCAAAACTGATGTCAGGCCTGGTGGCAGTAAGATAGATGAGACTGCCCACTAATTGCCTGAATAAAGTATCATCCACAAGGGGAGAGGATGAATGAGCTGAAAGTTTGAGCCCCGGTTCCATAGGAGTCGTGGCTGGTTTGCAATCCTGCATTCTGAACCTGTCCACAAGATTTTTGGCATACTTGGACTGAGAGAGAAAGATGTGGTTCTTAGTCTGCCAAACTTCAACCCCCAGACAGTAATGAAGAAATCCCAAGTATGTCATATCAAAGGTTTTGCATAAGTCTTGTTTGATCCCATGAATCAAATGTGCAGAGCTGCCCGTAATGATAAGGTCATCTACATAGACAACCACAAACAAGATATCATCACCAATATGCTTGATATACAGATTTGCATCAGATGGGCTCCGCTGAAAACCATGATCTATCAGGTACTGATCAATTTTTATGTACCAAGCCCGAGGGGCTTGTTTCAATCCATAGAGTGCTTTAGCTAATCTACACACTTTCTGTTCTTGACCGACAATTTTGAATCCTAGAGGCTGTGTCATGTAGACTTCTTCCTGTAAGTCACCATTTAGAAAAGCACTCTGTACATCCATCTGATGAACTTTCCAATTGAACTGCGCTGCTAGAGCAAGGACAAGCCGTATGGTACTCATCTTGGCTGTAGGAGCAAAAGTCTCCTCATAGTCGATGCCTTCCTTCTGTGAGAACCCTCAAGCCACAAGACGAGCTTTATACTTGTCTAGGGTTCCATCAGCTTTGTATTTCACTTTATATACCCATTTGCAGCTAATGGGCTTTTTCCCTTCAGGAAGATCAGAAAGGGTCCATGTGTGATTTTTCTGAAGACTCTGGAATTCAGCTTCCATAGCTTGTTCCCATTCAGATGTACTCTTAGCCTCTGAGTAAGTTTGAGGCTCAAAGATACTGTGAAGGTTAGCCATAAGAGCAAAGTTTACGGTAGACTGCTGTTTTCTCTTATGTCTAGAAGTTCTTCCTTCAAGGAGTTCATCATCCCGGAGATCATCGATGGTTTTAACCCACCATTTAGGCCGAAGAGTAGAGGAACCAATGTCAGGAGGAGATGGAGAAGGCTCAATATTTTCCGGAGGAAGCTCAGGCAGTGTATTATCAAACACTGATGCTGCATCATCCCTCCCATCAGGTGGACCTACCGGAAGAAAAACACTGTGAGGTTGATACTCAGAAGACTGCTAAGAAGAAGAAGACTGAAAGAATCCTCTGTCTTCATCAAATACCACATCCTGACTGAAGCTAAGACGACAAATGGCTAGATCTATTAGTCTATAGGCTTTGTGATGATCACTGTACCCTGTCATCATGAGTTTTTGGCTTTTGGAATCCAACTTAGAGCGTTTAGCAGCTGGAATCCAAACATATGCAATTGAGCCAAATACTTTCAGGTGACTGATCTTAGGCTTACGACCAGACCAAACCTCTTCGGGAGTCTTCCCCTTAACAGCCTGAGTGGGTGATTGGTTAAGAAGATAAACAACAGTAAAGACTGCTTCAGCCCAAAATTTGTTCGGAACACTCTTGTGTTGTAACATGGAGCGAGCCATTTCAACAATCGTGCGGTTGCGGTGTTCAACAACACTGTTTTGCTGAGGAGTGTAGGGTGTAGTAAACTGGTGTTTTATGCCATGAGTATCACAGAAGTTGGAAAAGGCAGAAGAACAAAATTCCCCCCCGTTATCTGTCCTAAGAGTCATGATATTACAGTGAGACTCTTTTTCAACTAAGGTCTTAAACTTCTGAAAGATACTAAGTGCATCAGATTTATATTTTAGAAAATAGACCCACATCTTTCTATTGAAATCATCTATAATAAGAAGAAAATATTTGCAAGCAGTGATAGAAGATGTATTCATAGGACCACAAATATCAACATGAATTAATTGGAGTACCTTAGATGCGCGCCAAGATTCTCCATTCGTGAATGAAGACCGATGTTGTTTCCCAGCTTGACAAGCGCTGCATACACCCAACTGCTGAGTCTGACTATCAGGTAACCCTGACACAAGTCCATCTCGAGAAAGCTGAGAGAGATACTGCATGTTTAGATGCCCATATCGCTGATGCCACAGAGTGCCGATGGGAGAAACACGAGCTGCTAGAGCCACTTCTGGAGAATCACCAGTGTCAAGAAGCCTGTATAGACCATGATCTTCTAGGCCAACAACAACCGTAAGAATAGTCTCCCTATCGATAATAGAGCACTTGTGCGCACTGAACACCACATCAAGCTGAGGAGAGTTCCTCATAATCTGACTGACAGACAACAGATTAATTTCCATACCAGGAACATAGTATACATTCAGGAAGATGAGTGTGCGCCCACCAGACTGGATCTGAACTGTACCTCTGCCAACCACTGTGTATTTTTCACCTATGCCAAATACCACAGAATCACTGAAAAGTGAGAAATCAATAAACCAGTCACGCCTGTGAGAGAAATGGCGTGATGCACCAGAGTCAATGTACCAGGCGGAAGATGGAACATGATCTGAGGACCTTTTAGCCATAAAGGCGTAAAAGGCAGAATCTGTCTGCTCGGAATGTTCTACAACATTTGCTGTCTGATAAAGCCCTCCCTGTTTCTTCTACTCAGAAGCAATCCTTTGTTGGCAATCTTTCTTCATGTGGCCGAACTTGTGACAGTAATTACACTGCACATTTTTCTTCCTAGCAGGATCAAAAAACTGAGAAGAACCTTTCTGCTGAAAGGACTGAGAGGATTGATATTTGGCAACAAAAGCATTTTTTGAGGAGGCTGATGTGGCACCACTACCAAACTGTTGTTTCCAATGATCCTGCTGCATGAGTTTGGTGCATAACTCCAGAAACTTCAGATCAACATTAGTGGAGGTAATGTTGAGTGTTTCTATGAAGTGCTCATAAGATTTTGGTAGACTTTTCAAAGTGATGACTACCATATCTTCTTCCTCCATGGTGTGACCAAGGGCTTCGAGTTGATCTCGAATGTCTTTAATCTTGTTGAGATGTTCCTGTAAAGCCATATGTTCGTCCATCATGATGGAGAACAATTGATTTTTGAGAAAGAAAGCTCTGCTTTTGTCAGATGTCTCGTGTAGTTCTTTCAACTGTTGCCAGATCTCAGCAACTGTTTTACCAGAAGGAATCTGCGGTAATTGATCATCAGCCACAGAGAGTTTGAGAAGCATAATGACCTCTCGATTGCGATCATCAAACTTATCTTGATCGGTACCAGCTGTACTGGGACGAAGTTCTTTGCGCAAAACGAGCTGATCAAGACGCCTGTATTCAAAAATGGTCAACATTCTTTGTTTCCAGATGTTATAATTGCTGCCATTAAAGCGTTTATTGCCTTCCAACATCAGATTGGTTAGTGAAGCCATCTGCACGTTTCCCAAGGCACAAAACAACACAGAAGTGTGTAGAAGGAACGTGATTTCTGCTATATAGAGAAGCTTGAGCTACAACAATGTTATCTTTTGAACAAGTATGAACTCAGACCCCTGAGATTTTGTAAAAAAAAAAAATTACTACAACACTTCTGTTTTTGAACTGTGGAACCGTCTCTTTCCGCCCGAAACTTCACTGCTCTTGAGGCCGGAAAATCATGTGAATCTATTACAACACACTAAGAGTTTCTGCACTTACTCCGGAAATTCACGCAAAACAATGCTATTAAAAAAATAACCTGATCCTCAGTAGCCGAGCTAACGACAAAAGATACGCCTCGGCTTACTATATGTGGCTGTTTGTTTCGAAGTGTACAGGGGAATATTCAACTTTTTTGTTAATACGAAGAAGTCTGGTGACCCAGGTTCCAAACCCGCCAAGTACTGGCAAACAACCTCCTGCGCGGGAACGGGGAAGCCTTGATTTGGCAGCGAGTTTTTACCACAGGAGTTTTGCTTTAATAGTCTTCGATCCGCTACCTGAACATTGTTTACAGAAAATTATTCCGAAAGAATCGTTGGTATTGGAGGTCCCGTGAGTGTGTTGCAATGGAGGCAGCGATGGATCTGATGCGAAGAATGCCGCCTTCGTTGTCGCAGAACGCTCTGCCGTCGTT
>APFE031479296.1:0-67124 GCA_000404065.3 Pinus taeda
AAACGATTACATAGCACCTGAATATCCCATAAAATAAAACATATTCAACATATAGGCCAAGGAGTATATGAAACAATTCATTAATAACAAATCATTGAGAAGAATGGATTATTTGTATTAATAGGAAACAAAAGAAACCATTACAACCTGAGCCTTGGTGTTGTGCAAGTTCCTCCCAGGGTCCAGCAAGAGTTTTCCTTTACTTTGATAAGCTCACCCACTTCCAAATGAAACAAGAAAGGATGGTAATCTCTTCTCACAAGCTTCTACAAGGAAGTCCTAATTCCAGCAGCATCTACCCCCTTTGGAATGTTCATCTTTCAACCTCCCCTCTCTTGGCCCAATGCCTGTATTTATAGTGTTCTAGAGGAAGTTATTCAGTTCCAACATCAATGGGATACTCCCTCTTTTGGATGGGGTAGCTCCTCTCCTGATGGGATAAGTTCCTCTATCATAGGGATGCATGAACCATCTGGAGGCGCTCAATACACGTCAAACACTCTTCTAGAAGGCTCTAGAAGTGACCACAAGTAAC
This sequence comes from Pinus taeda, assembly GCA_000404065.3. Taxonomy (NCBI): domain Eukaryota; kingdom Viridiplantae; phylum Streptophyta; class Pinopsida; order Pinales; family Pinaceae; genus Pinus; species Pinus taeda. The sequence goes on from APFE031479296.1 coordinate 536, forward strand.
TTTTTTAAGATGAAACTCGCGCCTTTTGACCTTTACAGGAGTCCGCACCCATCCCTTGACTTACAGAGCGTACAAGTACGTAGGTACAATGAGCTTGGGATGCGTACACGCAGGCAAGGTAGAGAGAACCTGCGTACCCAGAGATAAACATGATTTTTATTGACTTTCTCTCTTTCCTGAAGTTTGACGGAGAGCAGAGGTATAAGGCTTGCCAAGGAGGATAATATGACTGTTGATGGAGCCATACTAACTGTAGATAGTCATGGTGACAAATTTTAGTGTAACAGAGGCGCTACTCCTTTTAAGGTACAAGTTAACTTCGATAATCCCATATTTGAAGGCCTGATAGATGCGGACATCGTAGATAAATGATTAAATCTGTTGGAAGGATATTTTTCAGTTCATGACTTTTCCAATCGGGAAAAGATTACTTTTTCACTTCTCAAAGCCGCCTGACACGTCAAGGACTGGTGGGAAACCTATTGTGAATAAAAGGACGAGAGTGAACCCTCGTTGTTTTCATCCGTACCCACTTGGAATTATTTCTGAGGTTCCATCAAGGAACAATATTACCCTATCGTTAGCTATGAAGATAAATACATAAAGTGGACCATGCTATGGCAGGGAAGGGACCAAGATGTGCCAGAGTTTAAAAATACTTTCCATACCCTTCGCACAAAGCTGGGTATCAAGGATACTGAGCGACATTTGGTGCTCAAGTACCACAGTTGTCTATACAAGTACATCCAGGATGAGATGGAGTTCTTGGGCATCTCCTCGCTCGGCATGACGTATCGGTATGCTGTAAAGATTGAGCAGAAGTTTAAATAGAAGAAGAGGGACTTTGGATTTGTGAATCCAAGGCAAGAAAAAGGTGCCCCCAAACCATAGAACAAAGGACCAAGCCAAGGCGGGGCTACCTAGGACAACCCGTCGAAGTCGCAAGAAAAGAACAACACCACGAAGACAATAAGGACATAGGAAAATGGTGTGAGTTCCATAAGATCTCCACTCACAATACAAGTTAGTGTCGGGCCAAGCAGCCACTAGTAGTTGAGCTAAAGGCTTCAGAATCAGATGTAGGTTCTCACTTTAAATCAAAACCTGATAAGGGAACTGACAAAGGGAAGAAAATCATTGATGCAAGGCCTAGTGCCACCGTGGCCACCATAAAGATCCAGAAAATTGAGCCTGAAGATACAAAGGAGGGGGAATGCCTCTTCCACTCACAGATGTGGGTGAAGGGTTCTCCGTTGTAGTTCATTGTTGACAGCAGGAGCCAAAAGAACCTCATTTCAGCAGAGGTCATGAAGCGGCTAGGTGTAAATACTACAACACATCGACAACCATACACCATTGGGTGGCTTCACCAAGGACGAGATCTTTATGTCATCCAGCAGTGTTGTCTTCCCTATAGCATCAATCCCTTCACGGATGAGGTACTGTGTGACATTTCTCCTCTTGAATTTTCTGATGTATTATTAGGATAACCATACTTGTGGAAGCAACATGATGTATATGAGTCTAAACCTCGTTTTTTGATTATTACTTTGGCTAATAAGTTGTATAGGATATCGGAGGTAGCCCTGCCTACCGCCATCTCTTTTATCATTGCAAAGCAATGTACTAAGATCATTTCCCAGACTAGGAAATTTGTTTTTTGTAGTATTCACCCCCAAGGAAAGAAGAAGGTTCTGGCCATGGCTTCCAGGCAAAGCTCCTCTACATAGAAGCAACAAATGGAAAAGGTCATTGAGGAGTACAGGGATATTTTTACCTCACCCACAGGGGTACCTTTGCACTGTCAGGTCAAACACTCCATCAGTCTGACCCGGAGCGTGCCACTGCCTAATGGACTGATCTATCAATGCTCTGTTATGGAGAACGATGAGATCAAGAGGCAGATTCAGGAACTACTAAAGAAAGGGCACATCAGGTCAAGCTCATCACCTTATGGAAGCCTGGTTGTATTAGTACAGAAGAAGGATGAGACCTCGAGGCTTTGTATTGACTATTGAGTGCTGAACAAGATCACTGTCTGGAATAGGTACCCAATCCTGTGAATTGATGACCTTATGGACCAGCTCAACAGGGGAAAATATTTCAACAAGATTGACTTGAAGTCAGGTTATCACCAGATGCCTATCAAACCCTCCAATGTGTGGAAGATTGCCTTCAAATCCAAGGAGGGCCTTTTCGAATAGTTGGTCATGTTGTTCAGATTGATGAACGCACCTACAACCTTCATGATACTAATGGACAACATCTTGTGACCCTTTACCAATGCATTCATGGTGGTGAATTTAGATCACATTTTGATCTTCAGCCAAAGTTAGGAAGAGAACCTCCACCATATTCGACGAGTCCTTCAAACCATTTGACAACACAAGTTGTGTGCTAACTTGAAGAAATGCACCTTTGGCTTGACCCAAGTTCAATACCTGGGGTACATCATTGATGATCAGGGTGTACATGTGGACCCATCCAAGATACAAGTCATTTGGGATTAGCCAACCCCAACCACTCTAACAGAACTCCGCCACTTTTTGGGTCTTGCCAATTTCTACCATAGCTTCGTGTTGGGATTCTCTCATATCACTTGGCCTTTAATTAAAGTCACCAAGGACAGAGCAAAAGAAAATTTCTTTTGGTTGGAAATCCAACAATGAGTGTTCTCTGATTTGAAGAATCGCCTCTGTTTTGCACCAATGCTCACATTACCAAAGCTGCAACAACCATTTGAGATTGAGACGGATGCCTCTAACTATGCTATTGGTGTGGTTCTTACTCAGCATGGGCATCTAGTGGCTTACCACAGTGAGACACTTTGATACACAGTCTGAAATTACCCCACTTACGACAAAGAAATTTATTCCATTGTGCAGGGATATCGTCAATGGAAGCATTACATTCTAGGGAAGGAAATGGTCATCCACACAAATGACAGGCCTCTACAGTTCATACAGACACAAGAGAAGTTGCAGAACAATCGCCATCAGAAATGGCCCACCTATCTGCAATAGTTCCATTTGAACATTAAGTATAAGAAGGGTAGCACCAATAATTTCGTTGATTGCCTCAGCCAACCACCCATCATGGCGCTAATTACTGTTCTTGACTCCTGTGGGCACGAGACATCGAGGTGGCCGCATATTTACAAGAGCAATCTAGAGTTTGGGAACATATACCAAACACTCCTAGAAGGGAAGCAAGTTCCAAATTTTCACCTTCAGGATGCATTTTTATGCCACTCGGGACACATCTGTGTTCCTACAAGTGAGCGTTCCAAGATGATTTGGGAGGTGCACTACAGTTGGGTCATTGGACATTTCGAAGTAGAGAAAACAGTGGTAGTATTGCAGAAGTATTTTTATTGGTTGAAACTTCATCATGATGTTGGGAAATACATTAGATCCTACACCGCCTGCACCATTGCCAAACCAACCATCAAGAAGCAAGGCATGTATACTCCTCTACCTACTCCTATTCGGCCTTGGGAATATGTCTCCATGGATTATCTTTCGGGCCTTCCTTCTACTAAGCATGGAAAAAATTTCATTTTCGTGGTTGTCGACAAATTCTCTAAGATGGCGATCATGGCGACATGCAAGAAGAGTATCGCAATAGAGGTCACTGCTAAGCTCTTCTTTCAGTGAGTGTGGGTACACTTTGGGATCCCACGGTCCATTAACTCATATCAAGATAGCATATTCCTGAGTGCATTTTGGTCAAGTCTTTGGTCAATGTTAGATACAAAACTTACTAAGTCCACATCTCTCCATCCCTAAACTAATGGCCAAACAGAGGTTGTCAATAGGATTATCGTACACATCTTGTGCATGTACAACTCAAAGCATCCACGCACATGGGATGAAAGTCTCCCCTAAGTCCAACATAGCTACAACAAAGCTCTCAACAACTCAATAGGCCACAACCCCTTTCAGGTAGGGTTGGGATTTCAGACATTATGCCCCATTGATGTATCCATACCATTTGCGTCCACTCAAGTAGATTCGACTCACGTGCAGTCTGAAGCCGAAAGAGATAAAAACTTCATTGAGGGAATTCAACACATCCACTAACAGGTCCATGATATATTGGACGGAGCTAATGCTAAGTACAAGGAATGCCATGATCAACATCGACTATCGCACAAATTCTAGGTGGGCAACAAAGTTTGTCTACATTTGCAGAAGGATCACCTTACTGAACCCCACTGCAAGCTTCGCCCGCTCCAATATGTGCTATACACCATCACCAAGGCCTTCAGTGACAATGCCTTTGAGCTCAGCATCCCTCTATTCCTTGGTATGCACCCAATGTTCAATGTAGATCGCCTTCAACCACACTTTCAACCATTGTTGGACACATCTGACATTACATAACAACTCACACCAACAGAGCTCAACCCGAACTGCATGGAACAGGCCACAACTAATTGGATCATGGACACACATATCAAGAACACTTGAAAATAGAGGATACAACTATATCAAGTTGTCAAAGAAATCCAACTCCTTCACCAAGGCAAATGGTTCACCAAGGACCAAGTTCAACAGAAGTTTCCTCATCTCATGGAGGAACACAACGCAATGGGGACCATTGCTTCCTAAGGGGGGAGGATTGATCCAAGTGGATATTGGTGGCCACCCGCCTCTTCCACTTGGACCCTCACCATTGTTTCTTTTAGTTGTTTAGTTTCCTTAATTATAGCACAGTTTACTATTTTTGGTAGTTTCGCGAGTCCTAAACTTTTGAAGTCGTTTTGAGGCCCTAAACAACGTTTTTTTGGCAAAATTCCTTTAGTGATTGCTAAAAAAATTGTGTCGAAATTTGTATTCCTCGAAGATATCTTTCCAACAAGGTATCATACGCGTCAAACAGAGATAATATGACCAAGTTACGACCTCGGGAAGTTGGTTGCCCAACTAACCCCAACGATTCCCATAAACTCTTGGTGTTACATCTCCTTAGGTTAGGGTTTTGGTTCTTTAGGGTTTTATCTTATTGTTCAATAATAAAAAGGCCCTTGAGCCTCATTTTAATTGAGTTCAGAGGCATGTAGCCACCACATCTCTTCTCAAAGATAAGTTACCCTTGCTCGAGCTATCTTATTTCGATTTTGTTTGTAAGCATAGTTCAGTATTTTTATATTAATGAAAGGAAGTGTTTTTCTGCTACATCTCTATGTTTATGATTATATTTGTAATTTGTAGCATTCTTGTTTAAGTTTGGATCACCGCCACACTAATAGAGATGTTAGAAGTGTACAAGCAGAGAAGGATAAAGGCTAGGATCTCAAAGGTCATTGAAAGTGGCCTTTTAAACAACCCCTAAAGAAGCCCAAGAGAAGGACTCGAGGGAAAACCATATGTTGTTCCTATTTGGGTTAAATTTTGATATTTTCCCCTTCATTGTTGGAACAAGGACACCTTTAGGAACATGGAAATTTTACGAGTCATTATATCAATTAGGAAAAAGCAAGAGAAGGTATGCAATCTTATGTCAGGATTTGTGTAAAAGTGGATCAAGATAAGGGACTCTCAATGGTAATAAATTTCCATCTAGATAATTATACTCATTATCAAGAAGTGGATTTTGATTATTTACCATTTAAATGTAAGAATCATCATGAATATGGGATTTTTTCCTGAATATGCCCAAAAGTATAAGAAAACCAAAAAAACAATGATGAGGGAAAACAATGGCAACAACCAAAAATAAGAATGGGTGGCCACCAGCAAAATACAACCACAAAGACATAAGAAGGAAATGGATTGGTACCTAGAGGCCATCCCTCGCCAAAGAAATCAACTGCCAAAGGTGAATAATTATCCTCTAGCAAGAACAAAGGTTTTGTAGGAAACAAATTTGATGCCCTCAATTAGGAAAATGAAGAACTGAAAATTCCCCTTCCACGACACCAAGAGGTCCAACTAGGTAACTCCCAACACATGAGTTCTAAGGGGGAAAATAGCATGTCTCCCCTTGAAGATGTTTTGACTCAAGAAAATTTAGTCATGGAGGAAGAAGTTTCATTAGAAGAGGAAGAGATATTTCAATCCCCTAGAAACACCACGAACCATCAAGGATATTCAATTTATCCTCTGTAGATGAAAAATCAAAGGGTGAAAAGGTAATCTGTGAAAATACACATAAGAAAGTTGGTTGCCACACTAATAGAGATGTTAAATGTGTAAATGCATAGAAGGATAAAGAGCTAGGCTCTGAATGGTCATTGGAAGAGGCCTTCCAGATAGTCCCTAAACAAACCTCAAGACAAGGACTTGGGGGTAGAAAATGAAGCCACAATTGCAAAAAAGGATAAAAAGAAGGAAGGTGAGTTTGCACTTGCAAAAACGGGTGAAGGCGATAATACCTACTCCTCTCCATCCTTTTTAGAAGTGTTAAAGAAAAACTAACATCCCTCCCCTCATTTGATAATAGGTAGGAAAGGTCACAAAGAAAAAAACTCCAACTCCCAGAAATCTCTAAACTTCTTAGAATTATTGGGAGTGTCTTTTGATAATTCTTTGTTATTCTTTGTTTCTGCATTGTTTTGTGTAAAGGGCCTAAAGATGTAATTCCACCTCCTATCAATTAGTATGTGTTCTATATTTTGTCAAATTTTGCAAATCTTTTGGCATACTTACGGATATAGGCATAATGGTTTAGATATCAAAGAAATCAGGCTTTCTTTATCCACTAAGCATTTCATGGAGTCATGTGTGTAAGTTAGATAGTTGGAATAACCCCTCTTTTTTTGTAATTGTTGCATCCTCAACACAGATTCTTATAAATATAATATTCTCATTCTGGTTGATATGTGTGTGTGTGTGAAATAAATCAAGATAATAATAAAAAAACAAAAAATCAAATATATATAAAGATGTTTGGAGATATAGAATCATTGCAAAATGTGGCATTTAATTTGATATACAAATTCATTGTCAATACAATGTCTACAATGTCCTTTAACTTCTTTTTGCCACACATTTAAGTTATAGAACCATGTTTACTACACCACTTGGATGGAACTCATTCTACTATAGGTTGTCAAATTTTGACATGTACTTATTTTCCTTGATTTCACTTTAAAACTTCGACCAAGAAACCATTTTCCAATTGTTTTTTTCATTTTCTATTACATGGTGTAACTGCATTATGCTGACATTGGTTTTTTCATACCATCTTTTCCAATCCTTCATGGATCTTGCCTCCCCACTGTGGAGGTTTTTTGTCCCATAAAAACTTAATAGTTTGAGGTACAATATAATGACTAATATGATATATAAATTGATTGTGTGAAGAATTGACAACTCAAAGATACATAATGGTTATTCCCACTAAATAGATACTTTATTTGTTTCTGCTATCTTGAGTCTAGATATTTGTATAACTATATTGGGGAACTTAATTTCTCATATAAATAAGAAAGATGAAGAGGAATCAAACTTGGAGTATTAGTTGACATCATCCATCTTGATTTCCTCAAGTGTAGAGATATTGTATTTGAGGAACAACATGTCAACTTCTAGTTAAATGGGGTAAAAGTGTGGGCATTGATCCTAAATCCAAGATTGAGCATCCCATGGAATCTGCTAATGAACATGTCAAGTCATCCACATTGAAACCTTAGTTAAGCATGATCACCATATTCTTAATTGATTTATTGTCCTTATCAACCATTATGTTCCTTAGTGCCTTCATCACAAAGTCCTAGAATTTGACTTTCATGGCCTTCTTGTTTGGCATGTATTAGGAAATGTAATTCTTACAAAAGAAACTAAGCTTTCTGTAGAGTCTAAGAACTGCTTTACCTTGACACCCTTTTTGCCCATATTTCCTCCTTTTTCCTATTCCTATCATCCAAATAAATAAAATAAATATAAGGTTTTGTTAAGTTAAGCACTTATATGTCCTTTTTTTCATATTTTGTCCATATACCTTATTGTTTTATTAAAGTTTGCATTTAGCTATGGAATTGACCTGATTCTGCAACTAATCCAGAAATCCGCTGCTACTTCCATTGTTTACAGGGTTCGAGTGTGCCAGCTCAGCAAAGGAGTATATGGGTAGATAAAGAATGATCCCCTCGTGGATTTCTTCCTGTTTACTCGAACCAAACCATCAAGATAATTGCATTGCAACATGGTCAACCATGACAGTCAACTGTAAGATAATGTGTCGAAATAGAGTCTGAGTTTCAAGAGATATTAAAATTTGCTTTTTCAAATAGCAAATTGATGAATAAGCGATATGATTTGGTTTGATAAGGATTGTAGCAAAGATACTTAGGCTTGAATTTCTCATTTTGTTAATTAAGAAAACGTTATAAGAACAATGGTTTCTCTGTGTTTTGGTGTGCACCACTGTATGTAATTTTGAAAGCATCCTGTTGAAACTATTTTCCAATTAATAGATCTTGTTTCATACATTTTATGTTGCGTTGATTAAAGTTGTTGACTACCACGTGGAGGGCCCCTGCATGCAGATCAGGTCTTTGATTCACTGCAAGTAGATTTCCTTTTGTTTCTTAGAATTAATTTGTGGATGCTCTATTTTATATTTTTAGGATGCAGTCCAATGGAGTTCGTGATTAAATTGACATCTGCATCAGTAATTTCGTCTACTTTATACCTAGAATAACTCAATCATTTCGTTTGCTTTCTACCTAGTATAATTTAGTCATATTTCATTTCATAGTTTCATTATTTCATAGATTAGTAATCTCATTCTTGCTTTACTTTTGCATTGAGTGAAGCTGCAATAGTTAAGAGTGACAATATTTTCTTAGTAACTGAATTCAAACATCTTTCATTTTTCAATTCGATAAAGTAGGATCTCCTTCACATCATTCCATGCTTTCATAGTTAGCCTAGTTTGGTTGCAGCATAAAAATCTAAAAATAATCAAAAACAGTCTAACAAAGTAGAGATAGGATCACTATTCAACCATCCCACGAAGTTCAATTCAATTAAGATTAATTTTAGAATAACTAGTTAACAAATCTCAAGGATAATACCCTAATATAGACAGTAAAATAATCTCCATATTGATTCTAGATTTAGACATTAACCATAATATAAACACCTTAACGACATAAGTAACTTCTAGCACATATAATGCACTTGTACTTCATCAGTTTACCTACCCTGGTCGATAATTCATGCTTGCAATTTAAGAACAAAAAATTGACTAAACATTTTTGCATCATTGCCGAGAAAGTACAAATACTTGTAGAAATTTCTACAAATCAGCTAACTCTGATACCATGTAGAAATTCTCAAAATTCTCTACAAATCTCACTCTAAGACTATGTAGAAAATCTGACCATAGATTATCCTGATAATGCAATATAACCAAAGCAAAATACTATAATCTACTTCAACTATCAATTTGTGGAAGCTTAAAATTGAGCAAGATCGAGCAGAACACATATAACCAAAAGAAGAAGAATCAATGCACAACACACATGAAAATACTTTGGGGAAAGCCTTAGCTAAAAACCCCACTATCTATATTATCATACAAGGTGGAAATACATAAAAATTATACAAAGCCTTAGCTATCACAGCTAGCTAGCTCTCAGTACAATCCTCCTGGATGCTCATAGGCAATCAAATCTTCTCACAAGCCTTCTCATCTGCCCTCCAAGCTCCTCTTTCCTTGCCCAGTTTCTCGTGGGTGACCCTCCTATAACCAAGTGGAAAACTCTCAACCAAGTGGAACACTGATCTCTCACATTGATCTCACACCCTGTATGAACTGCGCAATCGTCAAGGAACCTTACCTTGACTGCATGCATGAGTTTCCTTTATAGGAAAACACATGCAACTGATAGTACATTGTCCTTGACATTTAGCTCAACTGGGTCTTTCTCAGAATAGGCATGCATGAGTTACTGATGAGGGAATCTTCAGTTATTTAGAGTACACTAGTTGAGTGCATGCATGCATGCATCAACTAACTGATAGCTCAGAATTAGTTCCTCAAACAGTTTGGAACTAATTTACCTGGACTTAACTCAGTAAACTGAGCTAACTAATTACAACTCAAATATAACTCAATCTTATCTCCTTAATTAAGGGATAATCTCCTTAATTTAAGGTACAAATGTTGCATGACTGCATAGAGACTTCTAACTTGAATTTCTCCAACTAATTAATCCACAATGAATTAATTGATTATTTCCAACTTAATTCAAAGTTAATTCAAAATTATTATTTTTTAATAAGAGACGAACCTTCTATTAATCTGGAGAAATTACATAATTTACAAAGAGCCCCAGATAGCAAGGGCAATAAAACCATGAACTAAAACAATCAGCAGCCTTACTGGTCAAGACAGGGTACTTACTGCATTCCAAAAATTGACCCACCTGCAACAATACAGGAGGTCACTTAATAAAACGGGTTTGAAACCCTCAGGAAACTAGCAAGAACCAAACCACGCCTATGAGTAAATAGCCCCGACCCATCAGCCAACAAGCAACAAGCCCTAATCCATCCGAGCCGTAAAAAACAGAGTCTGATTCCAATAGCCAACATGGATATCACGCAGAAAAGAAGCAAGGAGGTTAACCACACGATGAGAACGGTTTTCTCTCACCTATCCTTGCCACGTGTTACCTCCTAAATGGAATTGCATGCATCTGCCCCAAAACCTAATACCACCCATGCCTCGCGCGATATACCACTTGTGGTTTTTGGGTTTTGTGTTCGTGGTATCGCGGTAAGTTAGGGGCCCACAGTGGGACCCATAGTGGAGCCCATTATCCCCACCACCCGAAGCCGAAATCAACTCTAGAATGGGTCCACAAGGCCAAATCAAGTCCGTGACCCTGAGACAAATAGCTCGACCAATCCTAGCCGTCGAAACCAATGTCCCAATCTAATGGCCAGTGAGGATATCGCACTGCCTAGAAACTCGGGTGTTAATCACGCGATGAGAGCAGTTTCCCTCGCTTTGCATTGCCACGTGGTGTCCTCTGAGTGGAATCGCGCACATTTTCCAAAATATCAAATACCGTCTGAGTCCCATGCGATAAACCATTTATGATTTTGAGCCAATGGTTTTGTGGAGAAAACAGCCCGCTCATTGGCCAAACACGGAACATCCAGCCCATTCCACCAGTGTTTCTGAGCCTTCCATCTATAGTCGCCAACAAAAAACCACTGAGCCAAAATCACACAAGCAGCCTGATCTATTTTTGTGTCCATATCGTGACCTTCATCATTCATCTAAAAGTAAACATAATTGTGGAAATTTGCCATAGACATAGACGAATTATGTTATACCATTCTCATCCCTATCTCCTAACTCCCTTTGGTCAGTTATGTTCAACCACAGATCCCAATCATTGGTTGCCAAGCATAGACACTCTTCTCTCAGTTTACCTATAGGTACCTGTTCCCAAGAATGATGAGAACCCATGTTCTTATTGACCACCCCTTCATTGACCAACCAATCCGCAAGCATGTTTGCCTTCCATCTGACAAATCTTATCATTTTAAGAGTTTGCAGATGAGAGTGTATGCGATGAAAAATCTGCATAAGCTTCCAATGCTTCGACACTTTATCCGACGAAGTTCCATTGTGAATCCTCTTCGCTACTCTAATGGTCAGTTCTGAATCTGCTTCAATTATAACGTTTTGTAGATTAGCTTCCACCATGATCTCCAAGTATTGTTCCAAGGCCAGAAGTTCAGCCATGTTATTGGTGCCCTTTTCCAAGTGGCCATGGAAGATAAATTTTATATGCCCCTATTGATCTCGCATATCACACCCAAAGCCCACTTCCCCTAGATTACCCTTAGAAGCTCCATCAATGTTTACTTTGAGGAAGCCCCGTGGAAGGGGCTACCAACTGCTAGCCCCTGAGCTTATTGTTCTTACTTCCTTACAAGTTCCTTGAGGAATTATGGATTGTAGACCCAAATTGAGAAGAATGATCTCCTCGTGAGGCAGAGGAGGGTTAGTGGGAATTGACCTTAAAAGGCTTTGACCATTTCTTTGAGCTGGTTCATGATCGGATTGATTATGTGTTGTGGCTCGCTAGCTTTGTTTATGAAGATTCTCCCATTGCATTCTTTCCAAACATTCCAAATGACAAAGCCTAGAACTAGCATCCAAGCTTTGTTGATGATTTCATTCTCTAAGAAGTTATTCCTCCTGTTTTTCAAAGTGTTGGAGATACTAAGATTGTCCCTGTCGGTTTGTTGGAACCTTGAGGCCACCTAGTTCCATACCCTGGTAGAAAAAGCGCAGAGGTTGAGCAGGTGCTCAATCATTTCCTCATGTGAGCCGCAAAGGTGACATTTGGAAGGTCCTATGAAGCCTTTCTTAAGGAGGTTTTCCCAAGTTAGTATCTTTCTTTGGTACGCTAACCAGAAAAATAGCTTTATTTTCATCCAGTGAGAGGTTTGCTAAAGCTTCTTCGAGACTATATCGGTATTGACAAAGTTAAAACCTGTTATTGCCTTTTTTGCCTCTTTGAGGTTAAAGTTTCCTTCATTATTCTTCCCCCATCTTAATTAGTCGTGTGAGGATGAGACTAGAATTCATCTATGCTCTAAGTCCATGGTGAGAGAATCTGCCATATCCTTTAAAGGACTTTCATTACTGTAATTTAGATTCTTCCATTTCCTCCATTTTCCATTATTACTTCCCTAGTCCCAGAAATCTTGTACCAAGAAGAGATCTTTGTTTTTTGTGTCTCTCTTGAGAGCTGCCCAGTCATTCCTATATAAGATGGGTTCCTATTTCCAACTATCTTCCCAGAAATGAGCCCAATCCCCTGCTCGGATTTCCCAGAAGCAGGGTTGTTGAACAATGCTTTTGTTCTCCCAAGCAAGGTTCCAATTGTGTGACCGCCTAATTTGTCCTGACATTATGATGTGATCCTTTTCCTGCCAGTATTTGGCGTACTTTTGTTTCCAAATCTTGGCCCATGGGTCATTTGGCTCCTTAATCCATCGCCACCACAGTTTAGCTCCTGAAGCTTTGCTTAGAGTCTTTGGATCATGCAACCCCAAGCCACCATGGATTTTTGGCTTACAGAGCTTGTCCCAGGAAAATAAAGGCCACCTTTTATTTTCTTTCCCTCTACCCCACAGAAAGTCCCTTTGAATGTTCCTTATCTGATGCTTGATACCTTGAGGAGCAAGGATGGCTGCAAACATGAAGATGGGAATGGCCTGCAATACCGCCTAAGTGAGCACAAGTCACCCTACTAAGTTTAGAGCTCTGTATGTCCATTTACTGATTTTTTCCTAAAGTTTATTCAAAATAGGTTCCCATATTTTCTCGCTTAGAGGGTTATCAGTAAGAGGAATGACAAGATATTTGGAAGGCAGTTGTTCCCTTTGAAAACCAAGAATCCTGGTAATGTTTCTCTGTATAGCAATATTAGTGTTAAAGAAAAAAACTTTGGACTTATTTTGGCTTACCTCTGTACCTACGTCCATAGCAAAGTCATCCAAGATTTCTTTGATTTCCCTTGCCTCTCTAACTATGGGTATGCCCTGCAACATAGTATCATCCACAAATTGTTGATGAGTGTTAACCTCTCCATTTTGGGTGGGCCCGATCCCCTGAATTCGACCTTCAGCATTTTCCATTTTGATTTCCCTACCTAGCCCTCCCATCATGAGGACAAAGAGGAAAGGTGAGAGTGGATCTCCTTGCCTGAGCCCTCTGGAAGGTGTGAAAGTTTTTGATGGAGCTCCATTGAGCAGAATGGAAAAGCTGGTCGTGGTGACTAGTGCCATAACCCATCTTATCCAGTTTTTGTCAAATCCATAGGCTTTAAGAGTAGCTCTTATATAAGACTAGCTGAGTTTATCATAGGTTTTCGCAAGGTCCAATTGACTTATCATCCCTTCCTGCTTGTTTCTTTTGAGTGAGTGTACCACCTCATATGCTTGGATGATGTTGTTGAGAATTTGTCTGCCCTCCACATAGCCTGTTTTCTCTTCCGAGATGAGGGTAGGTAGCAGGGGTTTGAGTCTATTGGCTATCACTTTGGAGATGATTTTATACACCACATTACATAAGGCTATGGGCCTGAATCCATCCGGAGTCATAGCATTTTCCTTTTTTGGGATTAAAGCTATGAAGGAAGCATTAAGTGCTTTCAGAACCTTCTTATTTCTTCTTGAATCTTCCACAACCTCAAGGATATCCTGTTTGACTGTATTCTAGCAGGCTTTGAAGAAACCAACATTGAAACCATCCAGTCCTAGTGCTTTTCCACTTTGCATTCCCTTGATCACCTCACTGACCTCCTCTTCCAAGACCGACCGGTTGAGATTATGTTTGTCCTCTCTAGTGACCAACTTGGGAATGTACTGTGTGAACTGAGCAATGTACCTATATCTATCCTCCATAGGCTCCTTTGTAATGTTAAAAAGGTATTGAACTAGGTTCTATTCCATATCCTTTTTAGAGACTAGTTCAATACCCTGAGAATCCTTAACTTTTGTGATTCTATTATGCACCCTGTGGGCCATAGTGGATTTGTGGAAGAACTTGGTATTTATTTCTCCCTCTTTAGTCCATTAAATCCTGGATTTCTACTCCAGAAAGTTTCCTCTTGTAGGCAATGATCGTCCCATTCTCCCTGCAAAGTGTTAGTTAGTTTCTGCCTTTCCTCATTGAAGCCCTCTGAGATATTGATCCGGTTGACTTCCTGGAGTTTTTTCTCAGTTTCAATTCTGGCCTTGATGATATCTCCAAATTCCTCTTTGTTCCAATTCTTGAGTTTGAATTTAATGTATTTCAATATTTTCTAAAGCATGTACATCTTAGTAACCTGAATGTTCAAATCCTCCTTCCACCATTTGTCAATGCTGCTAGTAAAATTGGGGTGCGAGAGCTAGGCATTTTCGAATCTGAAAGGCATATTTCTCGGAGTGCCCATAAAGGTAGCTTCTAGCTGAACTAGCCAATGATCTAAACCTCCAAAGGGAAGAGTGGACGTTGTGATGGTTGGTCCTGTTAGGAGGAGATCCTTAGAAACAATAAATCTATCAAGTTTCGACGCCACTTGGGATGCCCTTCCCCTTCTGTTGTTCCAAGCGAAGGTTCCATTTATTGTCTTTGTATCTGCTAGTCCCATGTTCATGATGAAATCCTAGAAAGCTTCTGAATCTATGCCTAGTTGTCTGGTGCCTCTTCTTTTTTCTAAAAGAGATCTTATCATATTGAAATCACCTGCAACTATCCAAGGAATACTAGGATGTCGTGCTCTGAGACCTTCCGGGGAGGCAAGAAGCTTGAGTTTATCTTCTTGTTGTTGAGGTCTATAAACATTTATTATCATGAAAGTCTATTTGTCACCTAAAGGACTACACACTAAAGAAAGATAGTTCCTAGACGCTTCAACATCCAGGATTCCAAATTTATGTGGATCCCACAGCATGAGAATCCCACCTGTACAGTTATTGGATTTAACTTCTAAATACTCATACTTGATTAACCATGTTAGCACCTAAATCCACCTTAGGCTGAAAGAAGGCAAAATTCAGGGTAACCACAAACCATGCTCAGTCTGGTAGCTAGCCCTACCAGAACAGGAGAGGGCTCTCTCCGAGTCACACTCAGTGAATAGATAAACAAAAAGGCCTGAATGACTTACAGTGAACTATTTATCTTAGGCTGGTAAGTGAATATGGATACAAGAAGTGATTTTTATGAATGACTGTGTTTTTGGGATGGTATGGGACCAATGGACCTCAATGAAATAGAGAATTTAATACAAAGGCACAGATTACCTCGTGAGGCAAGATAGGCGGAGAGTCTAGCAATTTAGTTTGAAAGCAATGTGGAATGGAGAGATAGATTAAGAGGGTGAAAAGGGCATGGACAACATGAATCCTTTTCAACAGAAGAATGAACACCGAACATGAAATTTTCCCACAGGCAGAGCAATAAAATTGAATTCTACCTTACCTAACTTGGAAAATATCATTGGAAATGAATATGAAATGAACTATGAAACATAACAAGATACATATGAAACATAAGAGACACATTTGCTACACTCACAACCACATGAATCTCATGAAACAGAGCCGCTGCCTTTCATTAATCCTCTATAAAAAAATATACAATGAAGAAACTGAGTTTCTTTCCCACAGTCTCCCAAAAGTTACAAGCCAACCAACGCTTTACAAATGGTTTGCATACAATATATAGAATGTGCCATGAAGAGATAGAACGCCCAAGGGTTGGGGAGTTACTTGAATCATTACAAAATGAAGGTGGAGAGCCAAACATCAACTACAGATACAGTGCCACAAACATGACAAATGGCTTGGGTGACCCTTTGCCTTCCTTTGCCACTTGGATAGATGCCCATCTGGAGTGAAAATACTTTAAATGCTACCTTTGGTGCCAAAAAAGTGAAGTGTAGATGAGAGGGCCCACTTATGTAAAGTCGCGAAGCAAAATTTCACGAAACATAGGCAATTTGGGCCTTTTTTCCTATATGCGCCGCGTCATTTTCTGTATGCGCCGTGCCACTTTGAGGCTAGTTTTGAGGCACTTGCAGGAGTCTAAAATGTGCCCAAGTGCGCTTGTTAGAAAGCCTGTCCTGTCTACTTTCCAACCCAATTTGAATTTTTGAATGTGGAGCTCATTTGCCCCTCCAAATCTTCATTCTCCCAAGACTGCTTCCTATGTGTCAAAATAGGGGCAGTGAGGCCACGTTTTGGGTGTTTTTGACCTCCTGGAGACTCAAATCATGCCCAAATTTCTTGCCCGAGTGCCAATAGTCGTGATTTTGCATGCTAAATCCAAAAATGCAAACCATTTCTCATTTTGAGCTCCCAATACTACGCGTATAGAGAAAAAACCTGTGTTTGTGCCAGAAAATTTCCATGTGACCAAAATTGTCCCAAATTTCTTGAAATTTGGGCTGGAGTTTCTCTAAGAGGCACTATGCTGGGTCACAGAAGCTTCAGCCAAGATTCGAAGCCGATCTTGCTCTTTTGCCTCTTTTGTTGCTCTACTCAATTTGGCCTTCAAGCTCCTTATCTGGGCCTTTGCACTCATGTTTCGTGCCCTGTAATGACAAGCCATCCTCCTCAGTATGGTTTTGTCTCTATTGCCTTTCTCTAGTAGTCTCTCCAGGTGGATATTGACCCGCTCTAGCCATGACTCACGGTCATTGTTGATCTCTTGCTCCAAGGTAGTGAGCTTTATCCTCCTTTGTTGGGCAGCTTGTCGATTCTCACGAATGCTTTGCAGCTCCATGATTGCCTGTTGGTCCTCAAGCTGCTTGTTCCTCTACTCTAGATACTTGATGATCCATCTGACCCTCTCCACATTGAGTATCAAGTCTTGGATCTCTGTGTCCTACTCCTGAATGGTCATCCTAAGTCGAGCATTCTCTGCCTCTGCCTCATCATCCTGAATGAGGATGACATCGGTCTCCTATACACCTGATGGCCCCTCATCATGCACAGGCTTCTTGCCCTTGTCTAGTACCTGTTTCGTTGATGCCGGAAGCAAGGCCCCTTCCACCATGGGTGGAGATAACACACGCTTTGCTGCTGCAAACAAGTGCCTACTGCCTCTCTGATATGTAACAAAAACTGGCATGGTAGTGGTCTCATGGTGCTCATGCTGATGAGAAGGACCACCCATCTCCTGCTCTGGCTCTGATAGTACCTGTGATGTGCTAAACAAGTCACATGAGATGAAATCCTCCCAAGCAATGCCCTACAATCCCAATTATGATCTACCAAAATCCAGATGAGAGCAAAGTGGTACACATTGTTAAGTTGCTGCTGAGGGGTCTTATGCAGCATGAAGGTGTTCATCCTCTCTATGTTCCTGCATATGAAAAACGGGAGCTCCATCATCCTCACCCTGGTAAAGTGCATGAGCAACCGGATGTGATAGGCATATAGTCGTGAGAACCTCCCCTCACAGCTGAAGTATTTCATGATCAATCTCATGAGTGGAGCATACTCATCTTTCAAGTATCTGAAGGGAAAGACTCTTGTGAACTGACTCAAGAATCTGGCCTTGATGTAAGTGTTGGAAATAATACTAAGAGGGGGGGTGAATCAGTATTAGCAAATCAGATACTTTTTCATTTTCATACTTAGATTCATATACGCTACTTCAGTTAAGGATATCCGCGTATATACGCGACTATGTTAAAAGAAACTAACGTACATCCAGTAACCTTAATGATTTAGTTAGTTCATCTTCAATGAATGCATCAGAACATTATTAACCATATGAACAGTAAATAGAATAGATCATCACACATAAAGAGCACACATGAACACCATGATTTAAGGTGGAAACCCAATGTGGGTGAAAACCACCTGCTGCAATTTGTTTCTATCTTCCTTTAATAAGAAACTTCTTTTAACATGTATTGGTGCAGTCCTTACCAGTACGCAGGCTTCTACCTACAAAAGGCTACAACCTTCTTAGCTCTTGTACTAGCCATTCCATTTACTAGTACGTAGGTGCTGGCCTACTGAAGGCTCCAACCTTCACTCATTTTCCAGCTGCTCCTGGAAGGGAGCTACAACCCCCTAGCTCTTGTACTGGCCAATATGTTTACCAATACGTAGGTGCCGGCCTACGATCATCCAGGGACCACGTTTCATACATTTTCATACTGGATCCATAAAACAAACACCATTGCAATACAACCTGCATCATCAATCTCTGAATCACCCAATACTAAAACCATGTCAACAACACAGTCACCAGAACACAGAACAGACTCTGCAACAACAACCAGATCCAATAGAAACTTCAAATATCATACTTCATACTGTATGCGCTACTTGGATGAACCCAACCTGCGCGTATACGCACTTTTACCAAAGACAACCCGCATACAGATCTGCAAATTCTAACTCATAACTTTGCAGCTATTTCAGACATCATAACATACCCAGATCATAACATTCATACGATAAACATGCATCAATATATCTAGTCTATCCATAATCAAACCATATAAGGATAATCATTCCAAGCCTTGAGATCCTGTTCCATTGTTCATCATCCTCCACATGAGTGCAACCTTGGTTCAGATCAAGCAAGGCATCACCAACCCATAACCAGCATCTGGATCTCACACTTCATCAGACATTCATCACTTGCACCCTTCTACCTTGGCCTAATGATATTCTCCTTATATAGGTTTAGGCTTCTCTCAATACCATGGTCCAAAACCATGTAGAACCAATACCTTGGACCCAATACCTGGGGTCGTCATTTTGAACCAAATACCATGGACCAATACAAAAATACCATGGATCAAATACCACAGAACAAAACCATGGTTTCCGACATGTATGCATCTTTCCTTCTATGAACCTGCATGTGTACGTGTACGCGCCTTTTTCTCCACTAACCCGCGTATATACACACTTTCATCATGTTCAACCTGTGTATACCTTTCTTTTGACCTACTGCACTAGATTTTCCATCTGATTAAGTTTCCATCACCTGTATCATACCTCTGAGTGAGTTGCCATCAAGGACAACACCTGTATCATAATGCCAACAATCTCCCCCTTTGGACTTGATGGCAACCACTACACCAAGTCACTCTCCCCCTTTGACATCAAGGACAAAGGGTGGACCAAGATATTCTCTTCTTTGATATACATTCTGCTGTCCATACTCCCCCTGAGTACATGCTGAAGTTTCTGATTGAGCTCCCCCTTTGTATAAGATGTACTAATTTGTCCATGCTCCCCCTGAGCACATGCAAGGTCTGAAAAGCATAACATGACTCTATACATACATCAATCTGCCAATCAAGTGGGAATACACCATTTTTTACTCATCCACCCAACCAAATGGGGATATACCAAAATTTTATACATGACTCATTACGTCATCCATCCCATGCATAGTGGGGTAACAAAATACATCATATGACTCACAAAGACCAAGGACCTAAACAAGACCATGATAGTTATTAGCATCTATCATACATCATATGATCTACATTATAAGCATCTAGCATCCAGATCTGTAACCTGCAATCCATTCTTTTGGTCAAGCAAGATATGTTAATAAGAATCATCACCAAGAACTTCTAATCATAATGCCAACAATGCATTATTTGAATTATATGCTCCCCTTGAACCTGTGCCATGCCATCATCAAAATAGTGACTAAACCATATCAGACTTATGTACTGTTATTTTTCTTCAGAACATCATATACGCGACTCTGCAGCATATAACTCGCGTATATACACGACTTGTCTTCATGAAACCCGTGTATGTGATTTGGAACACTGATGTTCCACACTTCCAGCTTCCTCTGAATCTGTCATGTCTATGTACTCTGCTATGCCACATCTTTCTGGATGTACTTTTGTTTTCTTCCATATCTTCAACTGTGATGGTGTTTTCTTCTTTTGGTATGGTGCCCAAAGTCTTCTCCTGCATTCCTTTGCTATGTGTCCAAGCTTGTTACATGCATAACATCTTACATGTTTCTTATTCCTTCTGTAGCAATCAACAGCTTTGTGACCAAACATATTGCAAGAAAAACAATATCCTTTGAAGTACCTGGAACGTGAAGATCTTTCTGTGTGATGGTCTTGAACCATTCTACTTCTACATCTAGCTGCAACTTGTCCATGATTATGACATACATAACATTCAACATTATTCATCGAAGGAAATAATTGTCTATCACTTCCATAATTAGGAGCAAACGATTTTCTTTGAGGAATTTCTTTCCTTGGTTGCTGATGGGATTGACCTCTCATCTTCTTATTGGGGATTTCAGATTTTGCATTAGAGTTCCTCGTCTTACTTTGTGAACTAGATTCACCTTCAATAGATTCATGAAAACCAAGACCAGTTTTGATAGCAGGAGACCGTTGACTACTAAGAATATCATCCAAAATCTTAGTACTATCTTGAAATCGCAATAGTTTATCCTTTTCTTCTAATTTACTTTTCAAGATATTTACCTCATCCTGATGTTGTTCTTCCTTTTCCAGACATTGTTTCTTCAAAGTTTCTTCAGACTTTCTTCCTTCTTCCACTTGTTGCCTTAGTTTGAGAATCTTATTTTCTTGTTCTTCATTCAAAACCTGTAGCATTTGACGAACTCTGAAAGCACATTCCAGCTGAGCTTTTAAGCTGATAATTTCTTCTTTCACGGCACTCTCCCTTTTGCTAGGTAGATATTCTTGATCTATGATTTTATCTGATGCTTCATTTGCTTGTCCATCTTCAATCTAAGGTGATTCAGGATCTGAATACTTGCTTCCACTCAACGGCAGGCTGTCATTGTTCCGTTGAGTTGTTTTCTTATTTTGACGTGCTTTCTTTCCCATTATTCTACGGATGTCCTTCAAGAGATCAAGCTTCTACCAAAGGACCTACTCTGATACCAATTGTTGGAAATAATACTGAGAGGGGGGGGGGGGGGGGGTGAATCAATATTGGAAAATCAAATACTTTTTCATTTTCATACTCAGATTCATATACGCTACTTCAGTTAAGGATATCCGCGTATATACGCGATTGTGTTAAAAGAAACTAGCGTACATCCAGTAACCTTTATGATTTAGTTAGTTCATCTTCAGTGAATGCATCAGAACATTATTAACCATATGAACAGTAAACAGAATAGATCATTACACATAAAGAGCACACATGAACACCATGATTTAAGGTGGAAACCCAATGTGGGTGAAAACCACCTGCTGCAATTTGTTTCTATCTTCCTCTAATAAGAAACTTCTTTTACAATGTATTGGTGCAGTCCTTTACCAGTACGCAGGCTTCTACCTGTAGAAGGCTACAACCTTCTTAGCTCTTGTACTAGCCGTTCCATTTACTAGTACGTAGGCGCTGGCATACTGAAGGCTCCAACCTTCACTCATTTTCCAGCTGCTCCTGGAAGGGAGCTACAACCCCCTGGCTCTTGTACTGGACAATATGTTTACCAGTACGTATGTGCCGGCCTACGATCATCCAGGGACCACATTTCATACATTTTCATATTGGATCCATAAAATAATGACCATTGCAATATAACCTGCATCATCAATCTCTGAATCACCCAATACTGAAACCCTGTCAACAACACAGTCACCAGAACACAGAACAGTCTCTGCAACAACAACCAGATCCAATAGCAACTTCAAATATCATACTTCATACTGTATACGCTACTTGGACGAACCCAACCTGCGTGTATACACACTTTTACCAAAGACAACCCACGTACAGATTTGCAAATTCTAACTCATAACTTTGCAACTATTTCAGACATCAGAACATACCCAGATCATAACATTCATACGATAAACATGCATCAATAGATCTATTCTATGCATAATCAAACCATATAAAGATAATCATTCCAAGCCTTGAGATCCCGTTCCATTGTTCATCATCCTCCACATGAGTGCAACCTTGGTTCAGATCAAGCAAGGCATCACCAACCCATAACCAGCATCTGGATCTCACACTTCATCAGACATTCATCACTTGCACCCTTCTACCTTGGCCTAATGATCTTCTCCTTATATAGGTTTAGGCTTCTCTCAATACCATGGTCCAAAACCATGTAGAACCAATACCTTCGACCCAATACCTGGGGTCGTCATTTCGAACCAAATACCATGGACCAATACCAAAATACCATGGATCAAATACCACAGACCAAAACCATGGTTTCCGACATGTACGTGTCTTTCCTTCTATGAACCTGCGTGTGTACGTGTACGCACCTTTTGCTCCGCTAACCCGCGTATATACGCACTTTCATCACGTTCAACCCATGTATACCTTTCTTTTGACCTACTGCACTAGATTTGCCATTTGATTAAGTTGCCATCACCTCTATCATACCTCTGAGTGAGTTGTCATCAAGGACAACACCTGTATCATAATGGCAATAGTAAGGCTCATAGTGTTGTCTATCCACCTTCTGCTTCTTATGCCACTGTTCTCCAACATTTGGTATACCTGTTGCCACTAATATAGCTTCGGGTGTCAATGTGAAAGTGACCCCGGCCAACATAGACTGACCTCCATGTAGATGAAGCACAAATAGACGGGCCAACTCATGATGAACTCTAACATTTGCCACCCTTTGACAAAATTCAAAACATGCTAGGTGTTGGAAACATGACATGGAAAGAGGGCATGCTTGTAATTCAGTGAGGGTAGTGGGCTCATCCCTGACATGTTTGCCACTCTTGTGATGTCCCCTGGGAGCCTGCTCTTTTGAGGATGATTCACTTTGTGTCTCCATCTCATACTTTGATGAATGCTCTGATGTCATGGCTGCAGTGTGGACTGTAATTAGGCTACCCTTTGATGATGGTGTGAGGCTGGGTGCCTTTGTGATATCTGTCACCAAGGGGAACAATGAAACAGGGAGTATTAGGAAGGGAGTAATGCAATGGGAATAGGGGTTATAGGGAGAAATTCTTTTAGGGATATGGGAGGAGTTTTGGGTATTTTGATAGGGTAGGGTTTGGGGTTTTAACAAGGTAGGGTTTGGGGTGTCATATTGACCAAACAATGGAGGGATAGGGGAGAGGGTTTGGTAGTTGTTTAGGGCAGGGATTTTAGGAAAAATGAGAAAGGGGGGATGGGAAAAATGGTAGGTGAGGGGAAAATGATGGGTGGAATGGAACCTTGGCACTACAACACACTTTAGCAACCCTAGCCATCATGGTTTTTTGGTGATTTCTTATGGTTGATTTCATTGAATTTGGTTGCATTCAAACATCTCTATAAACACCATATCATTAATAAAATTTGATGAGCAAATGATGTTATAAGGCCTACCTTTCAATTTGATGGGCTTCACAAAAACTTTGAAGTGATTGGGCACTTGTTTCGGCCCTTGGTGTATGTGTGCCGCACGCAAAGCCCAGTGCACCACGCCATGGGTATGCGCTGCACCTGTGGAAGATTTGAACTGCGGGCAGGCTCTATGTGCGCCGCACCCCTGAGTATGTGTGTCGCGCCTTCCGAAAATGCCTCCAACTCACTCAAACACTCATGATTGCACACTCACACCTTTTGCAACGTTTCTCCAAGGCTTGGATTAGCACAATGCCTTTGGTTTTGGTGAAAACTTGTATATATAGCCTTGGAAGAGATGGACTTTTGCTTCCTTGAAAACCCATTTTTCTAATGTTGTGTTTTGACACTTTTTCATTGACTTTAAAACACACTGATTTTCACTTTCCCTTTGAAATTTTAGCTCAAATGATGAAATTTTCGGCACTCTTTGCAGGTATTGGACAACAGAACATTTGGCCACAAAAACCATGACTGCATCTGAAGAAATCAACTAACGACTTTTTTGAAAATTTTGTCATAAATGACATTGTTTGACTTTTCTTCAAAACAGAGTTTTGAAGAAGAGTCGAAGTCTATCCACATGACGATGAAGCTCTCTGAATCATAACTGTGTAAGGGCCTCACTCTGGCCTGCATGGATTTACTGGACATGTTCAAAGGCAAAATTGATGAATCCCTAGACCTAGACATCGAAAATGACTTTTGTCCTTTAAAGGACCAGACCTTGACTGTCATGGACTTTCATGATTATTGACAAAAGACCTGAGCCAGCAGGATCCATTCATGAGGGGGAATGACTATCATGACCTTCTCCGTCAGATTATGGCATGCCCCTAGCAGAATGCAGCTGGGTGAATGGAGCGGGACACCTAAACATGAAATGAATAAAGAGTTTTGATCTCTGACGGAGGACTGACCAGACCGACTCTAACAAACCACTTATTATGAATTTCTCTTATTTTTTCCATTGAGCATTTGATTTCCTGAATAAATACCATGTCTAGTTTTTCTTATTTTATTCTATTACTTAGATTCCTCTGTTTCCTTCTACTACCTAAACCTCTAATATTCCAGGTTGTGAGCTTCATTAAGAAAGGTTGGTAAAGGAATAGTTGGTAAGATCTTTCATCTTACCTGAGTTAATTAGTAGTTTCCCACATTCATTTAGCAGTTCATTCTATCTTTTTCTTCCTCTTTTCCTCCCTGGGTTCTTTGTAGATTATGTCTGTGGGTTCTCCATCATTCTGACCCCACTTTTCTCATGGCTTTCATGGTTTCTTTTGAGACCGGTTCCCTTCGATTGTGCCCTCCATAAATAAAGTTGTTGGACTCGATCATAGTCTTCTTTTGGCAATGATTCCACTCCTTTATTCTTTCCTTGTTCCAGAAAATGTTCTAGATGTAGATTTTCCCTATCTAGAGTCTCTTGTGGTTCTTGGTCCTCCGTTCCTGCCTCACTTTGAGTCATCTCCTAGTCCTTGCTGATCTCCATGCCACTTTGCATTTCCTCCATCTGCTGGTTATTTGTTGGGATGTCCTATATTTCAGCTTCCATGTCTTGCTCCTTATGTGTGTTCTCCGTGTCCTGGACTGTCTCCATGCTCTCCTCCACTTCCTCTAGGATTTTGAAACTATTGTGTTTCGTCTGTCTGTCTTCATTAGTCTTCTTGTGTGATCATTTACCCCCTTTCCCTTTGCCCCCAACCTTGGTAAAACCCTCATGATCTCTGTCCGCAGAGGTTTTCCCATTACCTTCCATATTGATTGTTGGGTAATCTCTGAATAGATGGTCGTATTCATGACATTTGTGGCATCTGAATGGTATGTGATCATAGTCCACCGTTTGTACCCATTCTTCATCACATACCTCTAAAATTATTTCTTCCGGAAGAGCTCCAGATAGATCCATTTCCACACATATTCAGGCGAAGGAGGTATATTTACCTTTTAGAGTTGCCTCTGATATCTTCATAAAATGTCCCAGCTTGTTGCCTATGGTTTTCAAGGATTCTAGTTGCCAGTAGTCCAGGGGTAGTGAGTATAATCTAATCCAAACGAGTACTGATGTAAATGTTTCATGTTCTGTAACAAAATTCATCATCCATGGCTGCATGTAGAGTCCTGCTGCAGCATAGAAGTAAGGTCCCCCTTCAAATACCCTATCTTTGTCCTCTAGACTCACGAACAACATAATGAAGAAGCCCCTGGAACCCAGATGTAAATGTATTTCTCCCTTTGGCTTCCAATGACTCCTGATCCAGATGTCTAATTCCCTCTCCGTTGGCCATAACCCCATGAACTTGCAAATGATCGCATGTTCTTTCATGTGGTCCATGTGCACTTGAATCGCCAGATCACTTAATATGACCCGCAGGATGATGCTTGATTTGGGTTTGCAAACTCCCGTAGTTTTCATGGGAGGCATTTTCCTGTTGCTACCTCCCTTCTCCTTGTCTTTACTTGTTTCCTGTTGTTTTCCAACCTGATCCTGGATTTCATTTCTTCCCACAGTTTCCTTGCCTCTTGCTTCTGAAATCTTTTCCAACATTTTTTTGAAATACTTTCCTCCTACTTCCTTGCCTCCCTCTGTGGCTGCTTGACTATAGGAGGGAGAGGCACTCCCCCCTGCATGTCCCGCCATGGAACCCTAATGCAAAACTTGGTGCCAATGTCAAAACTTGATCAAGTTGCAGAGCTCAAACCTAGATCCCCTCCCAGCTCTTCTTCGTTGCTCTATCTAAAGCATTGAGGACATAGTTCAAATTTAATTCACAATTTTAATTCAAGGACAACTTAAAATTGAAATTTCTGGATTCTATTTTTATCATTTCCTGTTGTTATTTTCAACACTCCCTCTCAACAAGAAAGGAATTCAATTCGATTCCGATCCTAAACATTTGGAATGTTCTACATGAAACACCTCTCTTGAGTGTTGTAGCTCTAGCAACTCCAGAAACAAAAGAAACATCCAACCTGAATCAACATGATGCATCTGTCATCAAAGTCTATAACTGTTATTGCCTTTGTCAACTGAAAACTTTGCGCTTTTGCTGACTCAGCCTTTCTGCACTGTTGTCAATCCTTCTCTACACTCTTCAGTATCTTACTACTCTAGCCTCTGTCACTTTGATCTATGACTACATCAATCCCATTGATTCCTACCGCTACTATGTACTTTGGGCTCCCGTAGCAAGGTATGATCCATGAGATAAAACCTCTCAATGGACCCTACCCAATTTCAGCCTTCTTGGGACTATCACCTCAAATTGCCCCACCTCACACCTAGAGGTACAATTGCATGTGATCCCTCTGCCCACTTCTCCAATTGTACCTCCTCCACAATTGTCTGAGACTTCTTCTAGGGCTACATGTTGAGAGGTAATTTACTCTCCCTCTCAACCACCAAGTCTCTAACATTTGCCTTGTTCCTCAAAGTTTTGCATGCATCTTGAACCTTAAGAGCATACAGGTTCTTGACTCATGAACCGATCTATTTCACTTGTCTCGTGGTGATGTGTCTAAGGTAAACCTTTCCCTTACTAAAGACAACATTGTAGCCTTTGTCCTCCAACATCACGACCGATACCAAGTTCTTCTTCAGTCCAGGCACATACTTCACATTTGTCAAGGTGATAGGAGCTCTATGCTCCCTCTGAAAAGCAACCATGCCCACTCCTAAAACACTATACCTTTCGTTGTCACCCATCTCTATGTGCATCTTGAGGTCTTTCTCCTCCAAGGCACTGAACAAACTTTTATCACCGGTCATGTGGAATGAGGCTCCACTGTCAAGATACCAAACACAACCCATCATCAATGAAACCATGCATGCGATGAGGGTAAAGTCCATTTCGAATTAAGAGGCTAATGCCTCACCTTCCAATCCTTCTGAGGATCCCTTCTTGGACTTCTACGATGGGAAATTAGTTGCATAATGTCCCATCTCGTGACAATTAAAGCATCTCACTTTAGACTTGTCACCCTTCTTCCCTCCATGAGAAGAATTCAATTTGGAATGGGAAGCCTTCCCCTTCCCTTTCCTTGCCTTATTTTCTAAGGCCATATTTTCTTCTTCATCATCCTTGGATGAAGAACCATCTCGAGTGCTCCTCCTAATCTCCTCCGGCATGAGATCTGACCACAGTCGTTCCCAATCCGGCAGTTTCTCCCTTCTATTCATAGAGTCCTAGTAGCTATTCCAACTATTTGGAAGGCCAAGGAGAGCAAGGCTCACCATATCATCATCAGTAGTAGTTATTCCCACACTGCTAAGCTCATCTCAGCAAGTGTTGAGCTTGTTCAGATATGTGGAAATAGTATCACCGTTCTCCATCTTGATTCTTCAAAGCTTATCCTTGAGCACCAATTTCCTCTAGTCATTATTGTTCTGGTAGAGGTCCTTTAATGTCTTCCACATTGAAAATGGAGTATCCTTCCCATGGAGACTCGAGACAATATGGTCTCAAACTCCCTCAAGGATGATCTGTCTCGCCTTCACCACACACTTCTTCTACTCAGCCAACAGTTGTGCATTAGTTGAAGCTAGCTTTGGGATATCTTGATCAATGAAATCCTTCAAGCCATTATCTTCTAATAAAACCTCCATGCGATCTTTCCATGCTATGTAATTTGAGCTACCTTCTAAGGCATACTCGAGTCTCAAGCCATAGAACACCATTGGCCAACCTTGAAGTATGATAAGAATTTGATTTTCACCTGCAACACTGAACTTCAAACTTCGAATTCTCTTCCCCGTATATTGTTCACAGCTTCAATAAACTTGGCTCCAATACCATGTAGAAATTTCTCTATAGATCAGCTAGCTCTGATACCATGTAGAAATTTCTACAAATTAGTTAGGTTTGCTACCATGTAGAAATTCTGCAAATTCTCTACAAATCTCACTCTAATATTATATAGAAAATTCGACTGTAGATTATCTTGATAATGTAATATAACCAAAGAAAATACTATAATCTACTTCTACTATCAATTTGCGAAAGCTTAAAATTGAGCAAGATCGAGTTGAACACATATAACCAAAAGAAGAAGAATCAATGCACAATACACATGAAAATACTTTGGGGAAAGCCTCAGCTAAAAACCCCACTATCTGTATTATCATACAAGGTGGAAATACATCAGAATTATACAAAGCCTTAGCTCTCACAGCTAGCGAGCTCTCAATACAATCCTCCTGGATGCTCACAGGCAATCAAATCTTCTCACAAGCCTTCTCTTCTTCCCTCCAAGCTCCTATTTCCTTGCGCAGCTTCTCCTGGGTGATCCTCCTATTACCAAGTGGAAAACTCTCAAACAAGTGGAACACTAATCTCTCACACTGATCTCACACCCTGTATGAACTGTGAAATCCTCAAGGAACCTTACCTTGACTGCATGCATGAGTTTCCTTTATTGGAAAACACATGTAAGGGATAGTACACTATCCTTGACATTTAGGTCAACTGGGTCTTTCTGAGAATAGACATGCATGAGTTACTGATGAGGGAATCTTCAGTTATATGGAGTACACTAGTTGAGTGCATGCATGCATCAACTAACTGATAACTCACAATTAGTTCCTCCAACATTTTGGAACTAATTTGACTAGACTTAACTCAATAAACTGAGCTAACTAATTATAACTCAAATATGTCTCCTTAATTAAGGGATAATCTCCTTAATTTAAAGGATAACTGTTGCATGACTGCAGAAAGACTTCTAACTTGAATTTCTCCAACTAATTAATCCATAATGAATTAATTAATTAATTCCAAGCAATTGGTGAGACTGAATTCGAATTTAACTCACAATTTTAATTCAAGGACAAATTAAAATTGGAATTTCTGGATTCTATTTTTATTATATCTTGTTGCTATTTAAAAATAATAATAATAATAATAATAAAATAATAATAATAAAAAATATCAATTAAAAACATCATATGCATAAGGAAGGAGGTAGATTTTTAGGACGAGGAAGAGGTTTAATCCCCACAAATCCACTCACTCCACCACGACTTTGAAGTTCCACACCACCTACTTAAACTTGAATTCCATTTGTAGGACAATGAAGATTTCTTGAAGTCTCAAGATTATAAATCCAATCCAAAACTTCACCTACTTCATCTACTGAAGCTGTAATTGAAGAAAATCCTACATCCCCAACTACAGGAGTAATTTTTGTATCTTCCACTGGTGAACAAATTTTAGGAGAAGAATTAAAATTCCCAGTGAAGAAGAGGAACAAGAAACTTATTTTCACTATCCATTGATAGAGGAACCAGAAGAATTAGAATAACCTTACATTAGTCTCAAGAATCTATCATGGTTGCAGAAGGGGAAGGTGAGGTACATAATGTCAATGGTGAGCAAAATAAGGTTGGAGGAGGAAGAGGTAGAGGAGGAGGGGGTAGAGGTAGAGGAAATCAAAATCCTTTTGGATTTCCCATTTTTCATGAAGACACAACCCTCACAATGAAAAATATTTCACCTTATATTCTTCCTAATTTCCATGGAAAAAGAGTGAAGACCCAGAGACATTTCTCTTTGAATTTGAAGTATTATGTAGATCATATGATTATATGCATGATTTTCAAAAATTGAAATTGTTCCCTGCTACCATAAAGGCTTCAACATTAAAATGGTTCATGAGTCTAGGGATGAATTCTATAAGGACATGGGCACAAATGAAAGAAGATTTCTTAGAGAAATATAGAGATTGTCGTATGCCTCATAACATTAAAGATGAAGTCTTCAAAATGACACAAAAAGAAGATGATAATATTGAAGACTTAGTCAAGGGATTTGTCTATAATCTTAAAAGAGAAAAAATGGATAATTTGGATGAGGAAACTTTGAAAGCCCTCCTACTCAAAGCTATCAAATATGAATGGATCAATATCCTTAACTTAAGAGGAAAAGGAGATATTTCTCAATTACCATTTGCAGATATCTGTGATTTATGTGTACATATCTCAAGGGGTAAAGCACGAGTTGGAAAAATTCTTAGAGACCCTCTCTTATCAAGAATCAATAAATCTGTAGCTGGGACAGTTAGTAGGGAAGAATTAGGAAGCTTGCTTGATACTTTCAAGACATATATTTTAGTGAGTCTAAGTGAACAAATAGACACCCTTAAAATACAGAACAAGAAAAAATCCAAAAATGTTGCATTATCCATTTTCTGTCCTATATGTTGAAAGAAGCATGCTCTAAGAGAATGTTATTTAGACTTAAAAACTATATAAACATGTGCCATATGTGTAGATAACCATGAACAAGTAGACCCTCTTTACTTTATTGCCAAGAAACCATGGCAGAACTCTCAAACAAATCAACCACAAGGCTTTAGATCACAACAATTTGCTCAGTCTTCACAAAATAATTGGAATCCATCTTGGTAGCCTTGGGCTTAGCCACAATCACAATCCTGGAATCAAGGATGGAAAAATCCTTATGGGGCTTATGCTCAATATCAACAAATTTCACCATCCTATCATAATTTTCCACCACAATTCATATCCCAATCTAATCAAATTCCTCAAGCCAATCAATTACCTCAAGTCCAAGTTCAAAATCAAAATCCACAACTCTCCTTGCCGTTTGCACAAAAATCAAATCAATTACCTACTCAACCACTTCCGAATCCCAATAATAAAATATCACAAAAACAACATGTTTACAACATGGAAGGGAAAAATCCTTAAACCTATGTAATAACTCCACTAGATCTAAATAATGTTCAATTAAGGTCTGGAAGAGTATTGCAAAGAAAACCCCCTGTTGTTATTCAAGAAGGATAAATCTTCAAAAACATAAAAATCAATCTAAAGAAGGAGAAACCTCTATCCCTTGGAAAGAGAATAATCAAACAGAAAATGTTCCAATAAATACTCCTATTATAGAACAACCCTAGGTATCCATTAGACCACCTTTTCCTGAACGGTTGAAAATTGATGAAGGAGTAGAAAAACAAATCGCATTGCCTTGCAATAATATTATGGATGAATTAAAAAAAATTGTATAAAAATTCCTTTATTGCAAGCCATAAAAGAAATACCAATCTTTGCAAAAACAATTAAGGAATTAAGTACACAAAGATCAGGAAGAAAAATAAAAGACATAAAAAGAATTCAATTAGTTGGGAAAATTGCAAAGATCGTGATGGGGAAAACAACAATCCAAAAATATCTAGATCCAAGGAGCCCCATTGTGAAAATTCACATCAATGGAATTGAAATACGAAACACATTGATTGATCTAGGAGCAACCATAAACATAATGAGTAAACAAGTTATGGATTCACTTACACTTCCTAACCTTCAATTCACACCAACACTGTTACAATTAGCAGACATGTATGTAATTAAACCCGATGGTTTGTTAGAAGATGTTTGTGTATCCTTAGATTCTTGGGAATATCATGTCGATTTCATGGTCTTAACACCCAAGAATAATCTAGGAGGACATCCATTAATCCTAGGAAGACCTCGGTTAGCTACACTTGATGCTTTCATCAGTTGTAGATCAGGTGACATGTTTATCTCAGATGGAAATTCTATAAAGAAATTTACATTATACCCACCTGCAAAAACAACAATAAAAATAGAGAATCAGGAGAGGATAGATGATGATGATGATATCCAACCTATTTTCACTACTGAACAAGTAAGATAAGAGGACCAAATTTTAAATCTACTAGAAAATAATGAATCTTCCTCACATTATGACCGTATTCGAAATGAATATCTCTCATATAGACAAGTATCTTTGCACTCTATAGAGAAATTTGGGAATTCTTCAATAGAAATTTATCTAGGTAAAACTTTGAATATTAATAGAAACCTGGAAGAATTACAAAAGAATCAATTGATAGAAATTTTACAAAAACATTATTCTGCTTATGCATGGGAATACACTGATATGAGAGGAATTGATCCTAAAACTTGCATACATCATATCTACATTGAACAAAGTGCAAGACAAGTTAGACAACCACAACGAAGAATGAACCAAATCTAAAAGAAAATGTTGAGGAACTACAAATGCTACTAAATGTAAATTTCCTCTATCCAATGTCTTATCCGAATGGAAAATGGCATCAACCCATCGTATTCATCCACCCATGTAATTTACCCATGGTATTGTAAGTGACATCCACCCATGGTATTTTCCCATGGTATTGTGACATCCACCCATGGTATTCATTCACCCATGGAATTTACCTGTGGGTGAATGAATACCATGGGTGGATGTCACTTACAATACCATGGGTGGATAAATACCATGGGTAAATTCCATGGGTGGATGAATAACATGGGTGGATGAATACCATGGGTTGATGCCATTTTCCATTCGGATCAATATTAGATAGTTAGTGGGTTTCACCCCTAGTAATCATTCCAAAGAAAAATGGGAAATGGAGAGTATGTATTGATTACAGGGAATTAAATAAAGCAACATTAAAAGACCATTTTCCACGTCCTTTCATATATCAAGACTTTGACACATTAGCAAGGAAAAAGTATTTTTCATTTTTGGACGGTTTTAGTGGATATAATAAAATCCAGGAAGCACCTGAAGCTCAATATAAAACCACATTTACCTATCCATGGGGAACTTATGCTTACTGGGTACTTCTAGTCCTCGGGGTTTTCTCTGATCTTATTTCTGATTCTGTGGAAGTGTATATGGATGATTTCATAGTTTATGGAGATTCTTTTAAAGAATCACTTGAAAATTTAGAAAAAAGTTCTAATAAGATGTAAAGAAAAAATCTTTTGCTAAGTCATGAGAAATGTTTTATGATGTTTAATGAAGGAATTGTTTTAGGTCACCATATTTCAGGAGATAGAATTAAGGTAGACTCATTTAAAGTTGAGGTAATTTCTAAATTATTAGTGCCAAGTTGTCAACGATATGTTAGGAGTTTTCTTGATTTTACTAGATATTATAGAAGATTTATAGAAAAATTCACAAAAATTGCATCTCCACTCTTTAAACTACTTACCAAAGACTGTGAATTCAGTTGGGATTCTAATTGTCAAATTGCTTTTGAAACTTTGAAAAAGAAAATTTCTGAAGCACCTATCTTAAAAGGACCCAATTGGAAATTGCCTTTCCATATATCAATTGATGCTTCAAATACAGCCTTAGGAGTTGTGTTAGTGAAAAAAGACCTTACTCCTTATGCAATATATTACACCAATAAAAATTTAACTCCAACAGAGCTAAATTATTGTAACTGAGAAGGAGTTTTTAGTTGTAGCTCATACCATTAACAAATTCAGACATTATATAACTGGCTATGAAACTTTCATTCACACAGACCATTCTGCCAGTAGATACCTAATGAATAAACCGATCGCTAATGGAAGAGTAACCATATGGCTCTTATTGTTACAAGAATTCAACATCACCATTCTAGATAGACCTGGAAAAACATAATACAATTGTTGACTTTTTATCTAGAATTCATAATGATAATAATGATCAACCTGTGGAGAATAAATTTCCTTATGAATATATTTTTGCAGTATCTACTAAATCACCTTGGTATGCAGATATTGCTAACTATTTAGCTACAGGGAAAATACCATTTCATTTGACTCCTAGAGAAAAGAGAAGGATAGTTCACAATAGCACATCTTATTCATGGATAAACGAAGAATTATACAAAATAGGACCAGATCTCATCATCCGAAGATGTGTTTGAGAAGATGAGATACCAAAAATACTTAAAGCATGCCATGATGAACCATGCAGAGGAAATTTTTCTGGCAAAAGAACTACTTATAAGATCCTACTTTTAGGATATTATTGGCCTTCCATTTTCAAGGATACCAAGGGATATGTTAAAAGATGTGACAGTTGTCAGAGAATGGGCAAACCTACTCTTTCAAATGAAATGCCATCGCAACCTCAGGTACTCATTGAACCATTTGAAAAATGGGCACTAGATTTTGTTGGTCTAATCAATCCACCTTCAAAGCAAAAAAGGTATATTTTGGTATTTATTGATTATGTCACTAAATTGGTAGAAGCTAAAGCACTTCCTTTTGCTAATGAAAATGTTGTAGTTTCATCTCTTTTTTATGATATTTTCACTCGTTTTGGTGTTCCAAGAGAAATTGTAACAGATCAAGGAACACAGTTTACATCCAAATTAGTGCAGAAGCTTGTGAAGCAGTACAAAATCAAGCATCGAAAGTCCACTCCATACCATCCACAAGATAATGGACAAGTTAAGTCTACGAACAAGGTGATTGAACCAATTCTTGCCAAGATAGTACAATTACATAAGAAGGACTGGGCAAAAAAGCTTCCAGAAGCTTTATGGGCTTATAGAACTACATGGAGAAGTACTATAGGACATACTCCCTGTGAACTTGTTTATGGCAAGTAGGTATTACTTCCAATAGAGTTTGAGATCCATACCTATAAAACAGCAGTCCAATTGGATCTTGACTTATCAGAAGCACAAAAGCAAAGGATGGGACAACTCAATGAGCTTGATGAAATAAGACAAGAAGCCTTCCAGAAAACTAGCCTAGTTCAGCAACAAAGATCCAGATGGCATGATAATTACATTAAAGAAAGGAAATTTCATCCAGGAGATTGGGCATTACTTTTTGATTCAAAGTTTAAAAAATTCCAAGGAAAATTCCAAACTCACTGGCTTGGACCTTATGAAATTGAAAATGTCTTTGACAATGGTGCAGTTAGAATCAGGACTATTGATGAAGAGAAGATTCCTCTTTTAGTAAATGGACATCGACTTAGACTTTATCAAAAGCCATTGACAAAAGAAGAATTTGTCAAAATTTTCCAAGACAATTCAGAATTGAATATGGTTGAGAAGAATTCTTCTTCTTTTCCACCTTAGAAATTTTATTTTTCTCTATTATAAAATATATATATATAGATAATAAATTTACTTATAAAATAATAAATTGAAATAAATAATAATTTAAACTGAACCAACAAGTTGTTGGCATGTTTATAACAAAATTTAAAGTGAAACCAACTTTTGGAATCTTAATTTTCTGTCTCTTTACATTTCTTCAAAAAAAACGAAAAGTTCCTTCTAACACATTCCTTTCTTTAAAAAATAAAAATAAAAAATAAAAAAATCTCTCAATTATAGAATTAGTAACTTTTTGCATCTCAGACAAGTTTCTGCAACTCTAATAAAGTTTCTACAGCCAATTTGATAGGAACACATGGTGGCTCAAATTGAAGAATAATTGACTCGTTTTAAGTGCAAAGTACCTGCAAAAGATATCAAAGGACAAATGAAGGTTTGAAAATCAGTCAAAGGTATGTGATACTTTAATTTTACAATAAGGTTAACATATTGCATATATGAATTATGTGGATATAACGCTACTGAATTAAAACAAAATCATTGCAAACCATGGGTGATAGCCGCTTGTCAAATCCATTATAGTCCACCATTTTAACTCTTGTCTCATCCTCATTTTGAATCCATCGATTTCATCATCGAATCATTGAATTGAATGTGTTCCAATGGCTAACTCATTTTCGCAAGCCTTCATTATATTCACTCGTTCCCTCATTTTTCCAAATTCATACAACCTCTCCATCACATAACGAAACCCTACCAACACCATTTTTCCCTGTCAAGTAAACAATTCTTGAGACAAAACATCTCTCACCATGGGCGTTATTGTCCGAACATAACCAACAGGAAAGAAGTTCTTGGAAGGATACCCTCATACCAGGGAACTGTTACAGAAAGTACAGTGGTTAAAATTCATAGAAAAATTTGATAGTTTCCAAAGGGAGATAATGAAGACTTTTGCACGATATTTTGATGGAATAGAGGTTGAAATAGGTGATGTCAAGTTCACAGTAACAGAGCCCCTGATTGCAGAAGCCACCGAATTGCCTAGAGGTGGAGAAAGATGGTTCAAAAATAGAGGAATCGAAGGGGAAGATTGGAAAATCTTCTTGAAAAACCCAAACATGGACACTACCAACTTCAAAAAAGGTATTCCTAGTTCAACCCTCAAAAGTAAATGGAGAAATTTGCTCCTTGTACTTCAGAAATTTATTACTTGCGAAGGTCGATTTGGATGCATGTTTTTCTACCACATTAGGATAATGATGAATTTCCTTGAAGAACATCAAATGAATCTCCCATACTTTCTCTTGCATAGCCTTAAGAAAATGTCAATGAATGTTCAAAATAAAATCTAGTCTATAGACAATACAATGTACCATCATGGATTGATAAAATTCTTGATTGAGTTTCATCTTCAAAGTATAGGTGACAATTGGGGAAATTTTCTAGTAAGAAATCATTTTGAAGAGAAAACCCCTGAACAACCAAGTGGTACTAGAACCCTAAGGGGAAGAAAGAGAAAAATGGAAATAGTAATAGAACAGGAACCCTAGTCCCAACAAGAATTATCATAGGAGGAACTACCCATTGTAGATATTTTGCAAAAAATGAAAAAAGGGAATTTTAGAAGAAAGAAAGTCGGCAAGAAAACAAAGGTTTTACCTCAAACCAAGATCCTTCCTCAGAAATAAAATCTAAAAGCTAAAGAGAATAAAACTCAGGGATTTCCAACCACGTGTTTAAGAAAAAGTACCAGGTTGAACACAGTATAAAAAGAAGCTTGCGGAGTTGTAGAATATATTGTGTTATGAAACCAGCTCAAGAAATAGATATAAAATATAGATCATCGCCTTAGAATTCAGCCTCTTCGAGGGGGAAACCTCCTTTACATTACATAAATGAACAATTCTTGGATGATAAAAATGACAAGGCCTACTTTCTATATATAGGAGTCTAAGGGGTCATAATATAATCAGAGCCAACATAACAATAATAATGTAAGGGCACAATAATAACAATAGGGGGCTTCTATGGGGACTACATGGGTACAAAAATATAATAAGGGGGTTGTACTAATAACAATAAGGGGTTACACTAGTAGTATAGGGGCCTAACATGTCCCTGTCCTTCAAAAAGTGTTGTCCTCAACGCTTGAGTAGTTCTTGATGCTTCTGTATAAAATTCTTGTCCTTCCATGTGAAATCATCAACAGGTAAGTTCTTCCACTTGATGAGATACTCTAAAATTGATTGATTTCGTAGCTGCTAGGTTCTTATTTCTATGACTGCTACAGGTTCTAATATGATTTTTGTTTCCTCGTCAAGTTTTGAAAAGATTGTTTGAATTGGGATCTTTTGCAACTTTTGAATAATTGGCCATACTTCTTTGTCCTTCTTCCATTCATCCCTTGCTTCGTTTATCCAATCTGGTTGGATAATAGAAATAGCACAAAACAATGCTTCCCACATCCTCAATCCTTTCTTGAGAGTGCATCTGCAACAAAATTTTCTTCATTTTCTAATCTTTGGAGCTGGAAATAGGTGGTTTTGCTGTACGCATCGATTAATGTCAAAGTCATAACCCAACATATTGTGAAACACATTTTTTCTATTCTTCTAAAAGACATTAGTTGTTCTAAAAAGTATTAAGACTATCAATGCATCCTTTTTTCCTTGAAAGTGTCTTCCCATTCGATAAGGTCGCATTTCTTAAGTGCATGTAGTATTGCCAAACATTTTCCTTCTCATAAATATCTTGCTGAGATTAGCAGTAAAAGATACCCCAAATCACCTAACATCAAAAACATTTTTCAACTAACATATGTTTTGATTTCTACCTGTTGTTCATTCGATTTTGCACCAAAAGTGGCATTATCTTTAAAGTTGGAGAACTTGTTGTCCGATGCTTGATTGATCTTTCACTGCTTGAAACCTTTTTATTTTTGATATGCCCTTACATATTTTAGAGTTTGAGGAGTTGTAATTTCTTCCAGATCCCTTTACAAGATTATGGCCGGATTCATTTCCGTGATGCTTCGATGTGATCTTTTCACTTCTTGAAAAAAAAAAACATTTTTTCTTCTTGATATGTCCCTTCTATCTTGATAGTTTGAGGAGTGGTAATTTCGACCAATGAATTACAAGATATGGTTGGATTCTTTTCTTCTTTCTCGATGTGATCTTTCACTTCTTGCACCTTTTTCTTCTTGATATGTCCTTTTATCTTGAGAGTTTGAGGAGTGGTAATTCTTGCCAATGCTTTACAAGATATGGTTTGATTCATTTCTTCTTTCTCTGGGGTTAGGTCTTGGTGTATATCCTCTTCTTTTGATGTTTCTAGATCCTTTTCTTCCTCCTCTTCATACTCTATGTAAAATAATTTCTTCTCAACACACTTATGACCTTCAGTGCATTTTTTATCACAATTGTAACAAAGCCCTTTTTCTCTTTTTCTTCCAATTGTTGCGGTGTAACCCGTGTGGGTTGTGGAAGGCTAGGAGAAACAACAATTCCATATTTATAGTTGTGAGGGGTAGACTTCCTTGTTGCCATAATTTTACTTTCCAATGTTGGCATTATGAGACAAGTGTTGTCCTTGATGGCAAACCACACAGATGACAAATCAGAGTGCAGAAGGTCAACAGCAAGGACCTTGATGGCAAACCACACAGATGACAAATCAGAGTGCAGAAGGTCAGCAGCAAGGAATTGATGAACAAGACTACAAGAATGAAGAGAAAATACATATACGCAAGTTCATCGTGACAGATCCGCGTATACACGCATGTTAGTCATTACAAAGTCGCGTATGCGTATGCACGCACATTCATGCAAGGAAAAGCGCGTATATGTTGGAAAACTTACCTTTGGTTCGTGGCGGTTAGTCCTTGGAATTTGAACCTACGGTTTTTGGACCATGGCATCTCGACAAACGTATTGATCCCTTGTATTGAGTTGATGGTATTGGTTGGTTATGGTTTTGGACCGTGGTATTGTAAAAGGCCTAAGACTATAAAAGGAGAAGAAGATCATTAGGCAAATGTATTGAGAAAGTCTTGAATATTTGATGAAGGATGAGATCCAGTATGCAGGTTATGGGTTGCTTGATCTAAGCTAAGGAGGGATCTCACAAGTTGATGGAGAACAAGATCTAAGAATATATCGGGTCAAATGGTTTGAAATGAACTATCTCTTTATAGTTGATTATGCTTATTATAGATCTGTATACTGGTGCATGTAATGTTATGAACTGGGCATAACTGAAGTCTGAAATCAGTACAAGTCATGATTAAATATTTATAGATCTGTACGCGGGTTGGCTTTGTTAAAAGCACGTATGTATGCGGATTTGGTTTGTCCAAGTAGAGTATGCACTTCAATGCATGATTTTGATGATACAGTTGGTTCTGAATAGTGTTGCAGAGTTCAGGGTTCTGCTCTGTGTTCTAGTGACTGGTTTTTGTTGACAGGGTTTCAGTATTGGGTATTGATGTGGCTAAGTGTTTGTGAGCTTCAATGATATTGATGGGTCCAGTATGAAAATTGGATGAAACGTGGCCATCATGTTATAGAGTTGTGCTTCAGTGTATCCAGTCTGAAAATTTATGAAACGTGGTACCTGGAGGAGAGAAGATTGTAGGTCGACGCCTACATACTAGTATCTTAGCTAGTACAAGAACTATGGGGGTTGTAGCTCCCTTCCAGGAGAAGCTGGAGAATGAGAGAGGGTTGTAGCTCTCTGCAGGTTGCAGCCTGCGTACTGGTAAAGGACTACACCAGTACATTGTAAAAGAAGTTTCTTATTAAAGGAAGATAGAAACAAATTGCAGCAGGTGGTTTTCACCCACATTAGGTTTCCACCTTATATCATGGCGTTCATGTGTGCTTCATGTGTGTGATGATCTGTTCTGTTTATTGCTTCTATTTACTGTTCATATGGTCAATGAAGTTCTGATGCATTATCTAAAGATCAACATTTAATGGATTATCTGACTTATAAATAATCTGGATATACGTCGCGTATACACGCGAATATCCTTAACTGAAGTAGCGTATATGAATTTGAGTAAGAAAATGAAAAAGTTTTACTGATCTGATAATATTGATTCACCCCCCCCCCCCCCCCCTCTCAGTATTATTTCCAACATCCAATATGTAACAAAGCCATTTTACTCTTTCCAATTGTTGTGGTGTTGCTCTAAAGAAGGTGTTGCTCTTTGTATCCTCATAATGTGTTATCATTTCCTCCATGAAAATTGACAACGTAACAAGTTTTTTATGAGAACAAAGCCCTTCATACCATAAAAATTGATTCAGTTCTAAATATGAAGATGCAATACATACCTTTTGTAATAGAGGTACACCATGTAGATCAAAATATTGCTCCATCTGAAGTATCCAATTTACCGGATCCTTGCCATCAAACTTCTTCATCTTGATTTTTCTTGATTTTAGGAGCTCGATCTTGAAACAACTATAACTCTATACTTTCGGATCTTTAAGTTATGATATTGCGACTTGCAGTAGCCCTCTGTGTCCTCTTTCCAATGCCACCAATCTAATCCAAATTGGATTCTCCAAAGAAGAGTTATGCCAAATCTCCCATAGTCACCTGATTATAGACCTTTCCAAAAGAGTGAACTTGTATGAAGTGTCACGTGTTACTATTTCAACCTTTGTCTCCTAAAAACATATACACGAAACTACAGTCCATCCTCTTTCTATACCTTCTTACGGAATTTCAATCTGATGCTCAGAGAGAAAGTTATGACAATTTTCTGTAGGTCACCTGTTTGGAATGCAATTCAAGAGTCTGCAAAAAGACCAACTTCCTTAGATCATATCTCTGCAAATATAGCGCGAAAGCTTTGAAATTTGGACCTAATGTTCAACACGATTTCTTCTCAAATGGGTTTTTCTTTTAGCTTCTGAAACATCGCCAAAAAAAAAAAAGTTATAGTGAAAATGCCACGATGACCTATTTGGAGTAGCGAAACCCTAGAATCCAAAGCTCTAATACCAAATGTTATGAAACCAGCTCAAGAAAAAGATAGAAAAGATAGATCAACACCTTAGAATTTAGCCTCTTCGAGGGGGCAACCTCCTTTACATTACATAAATGAGAAATTCTTCGATAATACAAATTACAAGACCTCCTTTCTATATATAGGAGTCTAAGGGGTCATAATATGATCAGAGCCGACATAACAATAATAATGTAAGGGCACAATAATAATAATAGGGGGCTTCTATGGGGACTACATGGGTACAATAATATAATAAGGGGGTTCTATTAATAACAATAAGGGGTTACACTAGTAGTATAAGGGCCTAACATATTGATCTTGAGTTGAAAGAGAAAACTGAAGATCCTGAGGACTCTCCAAGAGAGTCATTGAGACTGTCACCAAGGATGTCACCAAGGATGTCACCACCTCCCTTCAGTTCACCTCTAATAAGTCTAGTACAGAGTCTAGACGTTGATCCTGTTCAGTAAGAACTATATAATTACATAGAATCATTAGAGAGATAGGTAGCAACAACCAAAGGGTCAATCCAAATTCCAAGAGAAGGAAGTAACCAGTTTAATGAGCCACAAGAACCTTCAACATCTAATGTTTTGAAACAAGAAATCTTTGAGCTGGAGACATTAAACAGATACCTCAAAACTGAAAATCAAACACTGAAGGCACAGAATGGAATTCAAATTGCTAAGAGTGACAATCTTATTATTCACTTAAGTCTATGGTACAAAAAGAACAAGAGGTTGAAGAAAGAAAACAGGGCAATGCAAAGAGAAATCATCAACCTAAACCATAATATCCTCATGAAGAAACCAATAATGGCAGTGGCTACCAG
This sequence comes from Pinus taeda, assembly GCA_000404065.3. Taxonomy (NCBI): domain Eukaryota; kingdom Viridiplantae; phylum Streptophyta; class Pinopsida; order Pinales; family Pinaceae; genus Pinus; species Pinus taeda. The sequence continues at coordinate 43,101 of APFE031479296.1, forward strand.
AAAGAAGAATAAAGTGAATCTTGGATGTGATAGCAAGAATGTACAAGAGAATGACAATGCTATGTTGTATGAGGACATACAAAACCTCTAGTGTGGGGGAATGTAGAGTCCAAGAACTGCTTTACTTTGACACCCTTTTTGCCCATATTTCCTCCCTTTTCCTATTCCTATCATCCAAATAAATGCAATAGATATAAGGCTTTGTTAAGGTAAGCATTTATATGTCCTATTTTTCATATTTTGTCCATATACCTTATTGTTTTATTAAATTTTTCATTTAGCTACGGAATTGACCTGATTCTGCAGCTAATCCACAAATCTGCAACTACTTCCATTGTTGACAAGGTTCGATTGCGCCATCTCCACAAAGGAGTAAATGGGTTGATAGAGAATGATATCCTCATGGATTTCTTCATGTTTACTCGAACCAATCCATCAAGATAATCGCACTGCAACACGGTCAACTGTGACAGTCAACTGCAAGATAATGTGCTGGAACAGAGTGCGCGTTTCAAGAGATATTATCGATTTTCTTTTTCAAATATAAAATCAATGAATAAGCGATATGATTTGGTTTGATAAGGATTGTAGAAAATATACTTAGGCTTGAATTTCTCATGTTATTAATTAAGAAAACATTATAAGAACAATGGTCGCTCTGTGTTTTGGTGCACGCCCCCATATGTAATTTTGAAAGCATCCTGTTGAAACTATTTTCCGATTAATAGATCTTATTTCATACATTTTATGTTGTGTTGATTAAAGTTGTTGACTACCTCGTGGACGGTCCCTGCGTGCAGATTAGGTCTTTGGATCACTGCAAGTATATTTCCTTTTGTTTCTTAGAATTAATTTGTGGATGCTATGTTTTATATTTTTAGGATGTAGTCCAATGGGGTTCGCGATTAAATTGACAGATGCATCAATTGTTTCGTTTGCTTTATGCCTAGCATAACTCAATCATTTCGTTTTCTTTCTACCTGGTATAATTCAGTCATTTGTTTCATAGTTCCATTATTTCATAGATTATTAATCTTGTTCTTGCTTTACTTTTGCGTTAAGTGAAGCTACAATAGTTACGAGTGACAATCTTTTCTTAGCAGTTGAATTCAAGCATCTTTCATTTTCCAATTCGATAAAGTAGGATCTCGTTCATATCGTTCCATGATTTCATAGTTAGCCTAGTTTGGTTGTAGCATAAAAATCCAAACATAATAAAAAACAGTCTAACAGAGTAGAGTTAGGATCACTATTCAACCATCCCACAAAGTTCAATTCAATTAATATTAATTTTAGAATAACCAGTTAACAAATCTCAAGGATAATACTCTAATATAGACAGTAACATCATCTCCATATTGATTCTAGATTTATACATTAACCATAACATAAACACCTTAACAACATAAGTAACTTCTAGCACATACAGTGCACTTGTACTTCAACAGTTTACCTGCCATGGTCGATAATTCATGATTACAATTCAAGAACAATAAATTGACTAAACACTTTCATGTTTTTCCCAATGTTCATCATCCACCCATATTATTTGTCCCTAGAAAATGGTGTTAACAACCCATGACGTGATTTGTCCAACTTGTCATTAAAGGTATCCTTCATCAATTTGCATATCCTATAAATATCACTTTCCTCTCAATTGAGAAACAAAGTGCTAGAAGATAATGATTGATTTATCTTAACTTGATAATTACTTGTGAATGTTAGTTGGCTTCTTATTACTTATATTATCTCCTTTGTCAAGTAATTATATAAATACGCAAAACATAAAGATCACAAGAGAACAAGAAACACCAATATTTAGGCTCCAAGCCAAGGAAAAACCCCACAAGGGAGAAAATCCAACAATCCTTCTCTTATAGAATCATATCAAAATGAGATATGCAATATCCAAGACCAAGACCAGAAATTGCAACAAAGATCCAAGTCAACCCTTCTCCAAATCTCCTCTAATCAAGTCAAAGTCAACAAAAGTCAACGTTGGTCAAACCCTATGAAATCTGATCAAAACATAGAATTTTTCTGGACTTGTAGTGAAGGCTGAATTTTGACCCTATAATTATCATAGAGTTTCCACTGAACCTTCACACATGTGAGTAGAAATAGGGCATAAAACCTAAATTTTATCTCTCCTTTGATTTCCTTCTCTCTCCTTTTACTTCGACTCTTTTTTCTTTTTGATTAGGCAAAGAAATCAATGAATGATGTGATGTGTGAATGAATGAATCCAAGAGGTCGAGTTGAGTCTTATATATAGTTGTCTAGGTGATCCAAATCTTGGGAGAAGGCCCTCGAGATCTGAAAAGTTAAAATGCCAAAAAAAGGAGAACACATAGTAAACAAAACCACAAAGATATTTTTTTATTAAACAAAGGAGAACTATAAAAGCTATATTGTGGTGGACCATCACCCGTTTTACAAAATGAGGCTTATTACTTATAGCCTTTTTTTAGCTACAATAACATGGGTAAATTCCACGAGTGGATAAATACCATGGGTGGATGAATACCATATGAATACCATAGGCATTAGAGAATTTTTGAGGTCTAAAATGAGCCTTCTAAGGAATATTATAAAATAATAGTGAAAATAATAAAATAAGATTAGATTACGTCATCAAATTTTAGAGGGAAAAAAATAAAAAAAACTACTTGTTCAACTTATCTCCCTATGATTTTACTCAAATTTCTAGTGAGAGCGCTCATTGAATGCAAAATTTAATTCCTCATCTAAGGAGTACCCATGTTGCATAATTTCGATGGACCCTACTATACAAAAAATGAGAAATACATGAAATTTTTTTATTACAATCACATTTTTCATGTATATGTCTTTTTTCATGTAGCATGGTTGTTACACATCATTTTGTCACCATTAGGAAAATGACCACCAATCTAGATCTCTCACTATCTGATGAAGTGTTCCAAACATTCCCCTACAATTTTGGAAGTAAAAAAATCCCAAAGACAACAAGAATCTTAGATTACATTTCCCGAAAACCTATTTTTAAGCACTTGCATAGTTTTTGTGGCCATTTACTGCGCAAGCCCAGTTTTGAGCATTGTGGGTTGTGCAATCTTGTGCTCTATCTTCCACTAAAGACTACACAAATCTGTTAATAAAGGTAAAAATAAAAAGTTATTTCTAGAAGCTTTTTTGGAGGAATATTTCCCAACTGAAGGCCTCGAGCCCCTACATACTTGGGCCTCATCCCTCTGTTCATGGAGAAAACTCCCTCTCTTTGTGGAACCCTAATCCCTCTCTTTATGGATCTCATCCATTGAGAATAGGATCTTAAACATCCTCCTCTTGGCCTATAAATTCAACACAGACCAGAGGGTAAGGGAGGAGTTTGGAATGTCAACTTATGTTGCTGAATTAGGGCTAGAAACTTGTCACCTAAAGGGAGGATTGGAGACCATTGGGAGGAGGCTTACATCATCAAGGCTAAGGTTATATTTCTCCTTCTTATTCAAGATTAATACAAGAAGATATTTCTTTCTTATTTTCACCTGTTATGATGTTCTTTGTAAAGTTCCTTAATATTTTGCATAGTTTATAACTGGATATTGGATTCACATTGTGATGTATGCTATGTTGCAATTTTTATTCACTTCGTGTTTCACTTTTTATCTGTGTTATGATTTTATTCCTTGTTCATTTTGGTTTATGGAGATCTTCTCTTGAAGCAACGAGGAAAATATTTTGAAAGCATCTAAAAGACATCCACAAGCATTTTATAGAAAGGTAAGAGGCTCTTGCACATTTCATACATCATATTTTAGTTATAGATTAAGGAAAGGTAGCAGTTACTTATCTATTTGTTTCTAGATTCGTCTTTGAATTTAGCGAGATCTCTCTTGTTCGCAAGAGTGATTTGTCCACCATAACAAATTGGTATCCATATTAGGGATCGATTTGTTCTTCAATATGCCTTCCTATGATCTCCGATTGCCTTTTGATTGCCTTGACTCACTGTGTTTAGAACCTTGGAAACCTAAATTTTTGGACTTTTGGCTTTATTGTTTATTTTTCTCAGTTTTTTCTCAATTTGTGCAATTTTTCTTTAGAAACAGTGTGCAAGTTGCGCACTTTTCCTTTAGAAACAGTGTGCAAGTTGTGCACTTTTTCTTTAGCAACAGTGCATATGTGCACTGAACCTAACTAGTTACCTGTGCAAGTCTTTGAAATTTTAAAAAATTGGGGTTTTTACCTTCTGGGTCTAGAATTTTTTTATTGTTGTGGTTTCTTGGGTTTGTTTACACTCTGAAAAAAGTATACTCTTTTTTTATTTAATGTTTTGAGTTTCCTTCTTGAAAAAATACTCATCTTTGCAAATTAGGGTTGAAGGTTTGATATGGTGAATTGTTGATTTATTGAACGAAAGATTGATCATTTATGAGATAGCTTGAGTATATCCTTCTTCTATCAAAAAATCAGATTAAGTACTTTGTTTACCTGATTGCAAAGAATCATTAGCATTGGTAAAAAGTTAATGTTTTTCAAGGTGAAAACTTTTGATGTAGGATTGTTGTTTTGAAGTGAATAGTGATTATTCATTTTTATAAGAAAACACAAAATTGTGCTTGCAATATTTCGTAAGTCATTACATCAAGTTGAAATTATGGCTTGTGTCTTTTGAAGGAGGAATTAATTGTTTGATTTTGGGTATGCAGGAAGTTGTTGAGATTAAAATTTTGCATTTTCTAGCTTGGTTCTTAAGGAAATTAGGTATCATTTTTCAAAAAATGCAAGAATCATGCATTCGGCATTATTTTTTATTTGCATTTTGAAAATGATTCATTTATTCTTGCATTTTTTAAAATTGAATGAAACCTCTCTCCTTACTTTAGTTAGGATTCATCGAAGTGAAAATATTACAGTATCATATTCGATTGCATTCTATTTTGAGTTAGGTTATAACACCATTGGTTTCATATCCATCAACCTATTGAGTAAACAACAACTTAAAAAGCAACGCTAACAAAATAAATTAGACTTTTTATATTTCTAGGGCTCATTACACCTACATTAGATCAGATTGTAGGGCTTTGGAATAAGAAAGTGAGTTAACTTTCCAAAGTTGCAAACAACCAATAGAATCTTGTGGTAGGGAGTAAATCCATCTATTACAGTTTGACTCTAGGAGGCTCCTCTTACATGGGAGTTAAGCACAAGATCATCTCGGACCCAGTTAAGTGATTGACCCCACTTCATTAGTTACAGTAACGTGATTTGAACGCATTACAAACGGTGTCAAAAGGTGCCTGGGAGTCACTTGAAGGATAAACCTCAGATTGGCCATGTTGAGGAACCTTCAAGGGGATTGAGCTTTGTTACTCTGCCCTTGTATGTATGTCTGATCTACGATTGTGCCCCTAGGTCAAGTTGTTGTATGTGGTAACCTTAGAGACCATTAACTTAAGGCTTTTACCCAAGGTGACGATAGGGGGGAAGTCCCTATTGTACCTGGAGAAGATGTTAGCTAGACTCATTTGGACCTTTTTGGAGCGTATTCTTCACTAGAGATGGAATAACTAAAGTTACTTGCACCAAATCGTGGCCATTAAGTAGGTTGGCAACGTAATTGATTCCACCTACTCTATCTCTATCCACTTTTCACATTGACCTCTATGGCATTGGATTTCATCACCAACTAGTGACTTCTTTATGAAAAGGTTGTTTGCATGTTTTGACTCCTTAGATTTATTAGTGTGTGTTATTGTTTGTTTTACTTTTTGTAGACATTAGGTGTGGATTGTGAATTTGGATTGTTAATATTATTAAAATTATTAATAAATTCACTAAAGTTGAATCTAATGGCAACAGTGCCAGAATTTACCAATAAAGGAACCCCTTTTAACATGAATCCTATTCCTTTTACGTGCTTTGGAAATTTTGGTCCTCTTTATATGGGTATGTTGTCACTTCCTGGATTCACGATAGTTTTACTAGTGTGGTTGTTTTCAGCTTCTTTAGTCCAAAATACCCAAATTTTTCCACCTCAACCAAGTTCTCCATCTCAATAACACCAATTGTTTGTTGACCCTTTACCTTCTTCACCAACCATGTCTACTTCCCTTTCTTCTTCTTCTCTTGGTGAAAGTCCTGATGCTAGTAACTAGGTGGCCAAGAAGAAGAAAAGGAAGGAGACAAAGAAGCATGATAAAAATGAGTCAAACCAACCAACCATTTCCCTGCGTATGGATAATGTTGAGGAACCGTCCAAAATAAGTCGCCAACCCAAATACCCTTGCAAGATTTGTAAGGGTGACCAACTTCTTATAGATTGTCCTGGTATTCCAAAGGCGTTAGCATTGTGGTCTAAAAATTATTATCAACTTATTATTGGTCCATCAATTAGTGATTCTAAGGTTCCATGGAAAAGGGGTAAAGTTAGGTTTCCTTGTAGGTTATGCAAAGGGAGTCATCAAACTCACCTTTTCCCTCACATGGATGAAGCCTCAAAATTGTTGGAAAACCTTAATGTTCCACAACAACAACTTCCAATTGGTTACCGTAAACTTTCTCCCAACATACCTTCAGTTGATGAAGTGATTGATCTAGTTACAAGTATATTCAATCCCACCCTTCCATTGGAGAATGAAACCCATATCACTCAGTTTGATGTACCATTGGTTGATGAAGTGGTTGACTTGATTCCAAATTCATTTAGTCCCACTCTCCCTTTGGGGAGTGAAATACATGTCGCTCAGGTTCTTCTTGTTACTTCATATTCTTCTACACAAGGGGGGAATTTCACCCATTTGCACATAACCCACCCCCCCCCCCGCCCCCAAGTACTAAGTTTATTTCCTTTGATTGCATTAGATTGATAGAGGCTCATCTTCCTTCTTTTGTCCCTTTCCAAATCATTGTGAAGGCTTATGGTAACAATGTATGTCACACAAATGTAGATGAAGGTGCTTTTGTTATTATTTTATCCTCAACTGCTTGGAAAGCTTTAGGTTCCCCTCATCTTGTGTTTGTTACACATAATAATTTGGCTTTTAACAGAACCATTAGCGAACCTTTAGGGATCCTTCCTAAGTTACCCATTACCTTGGAAGATAAAATTGTTTGTATTGATGTTATGGTAGTCTAATTCCCCTTAGATTTTAAGTTTCTCCTTGGGCGAGACTATGTCTACACCATAAAATTTGTCGTGTCCATACTCTTTCGAGTGATTTCTTTCCCTCACAATGGAAAGATAGTGACTATTGACCAGATTTCGTTCATTGGTCTTGATTTCAATACCAACCATCTGACTTCCCTGAGCGTTCCTTATATGGAAGTGGTATCTACCCCACTACGGGTTAATTATGTGGCAAACTATCCCATTTTTTTAGTTACCAATGCAAGCGAGCCTCTCACTATTTGCTCGACTTATTTTGACTTAGATCTAGTAATTGACATGGTGAACCCTTCAATAGGGATTTTTGAACCTGATTTTCTTATCCCCATTGATTCCCTCGATATGTGTTTCTTCCATAGAACTATTCTTCCTTCTATTGAAGATCTCTTGAAAGCCATGATCGAGGTGTGTCCCTTGGCATGTGTTCCTTCCATTTGTAAGCCATGATCAATTCCCTATGAGGATGGTTATTTTATTGTGTCAAACTCGTTAAAAATTAATATAGTTCCCTATAAGGATGGTTCTTTTACTACGTCAACCTCATTAAAAAATGAAGAAACTCTCTTTAGCATAGTTCCTTTTATGGTGTCAAGCTCATTAGAAAATGAAACAAGGTTCCACGAGCATAGTTCTTTTCTTGTGTCAAGCTCATTAAAAAACGGAACAAAAAAACCCCTCTAATATATCCGAGTCTTTGTATAGATCTCGCAAATGTTGAGTCAATTCTTTTACTTGATCTCGTGAATGAACCTTCATTCCATCTGCCTATTAGTAACTAGTAGTCTACTTAGGTAGATCCAACAAAGCTTGGGGGGAATATGCCTTTGTAAGTTATGCTTGGGGGCATACAAACTTATTTCAAGAACAATTTCCTCTTTGTTTCAAGCTTGTGTAAAAATGAAACCACTCTCAAGCATAGTTTTTCTCTGTTTCAAGTTTGTATAAAAATGAAACCTATCTCTAGCCCATTTCGGTTATTATTTTCAAGACTCATTAAACTCATGAAAATCCCAAGCTTCTTTTGCTATCTTTTCATGTGCATAAAACGTACATAAAATTTTGAGTTCTTTTCATCTTTTCCTTCTCGTTAATTAAATTGAAATTCGGTGATACGAGCAAACTTTTATCAATTTTTCAAACTCTTAAAATTCAGGAAAAACGAAAAAACCTAGAGTTACTTTAAGCTCTTTATCACTCCCAAAATATGAAAATATTGGCGAGTATACTTGTTTATTTCAGACTCATTAAAGTAAACGAAAAACATCTACTTGGTATAAGTTTACCCCTTTTACAAACCACGCAGATTATTTACAAAAAATGTATACTTTGACTAATCATGGTCAAAAGAGTTCTCTCCTGCATTATTTTACCATTTTCCGAGCTTGAGAGACTAAATTTACAAAAAACGACATTTCAGAGTTTACTTATGCTTTTTTCGTGACTCTCTAAATATGAAATACGTCGATCTTTACTTTCTCTAGCCTCATTAAAACTTCACGTTGAAAGATCTGCGTGAATTTTCTTTTTTTGTATTTTCAAACTCTTTAAATATGAAAATGACATCAAGTTATCCCTTCACTGGACTTGTAAAATGTAAACAGTGTAGGAATCGTTAATCATGATGGGACCGAACCACTCCTTGCTAGTGTTCGTTAAAAAATACTCTGAGGTACTCATCTGCAAGATGAGCTTACAGGATAATCACATGTTATCCTCCTCAAGCTTGCATAAAAATAAAGAGGTACTTGTCAGTAATGGTGGGGAGTAATTGGAAAGAAACATTTGTTTTTGTATTGTAAAAGGCAGAATGTCTCTCTTGAGCATGACTCCATCACTTTTGTGTCTGGATTGGGAAATCCATTTGTCTCTCAACTAATCCTACCTATTTGAAAGTCTTCAGTTTTGGTCTTATTTTTTAATCAAATGTTATCAAGTCGAAATGGCGTGTCACTGATATGTTCAAGATAATTCCAACCTCAATCAAAATTACCTTGCAATTTATAGCCTTCAGTCGCGTAGACCATCCCTGAATTAGTCGTGAACCATTCCAAATTTTTTCTTCAAAACTTGACATGATTTTTGTGTCATAGGCCCTCCTATGATGGGTCGCTTCCTATCAACTTCAGCTCAGGAAGTTGACCTAGAAACCTCCTTCAGTACTTTTGGAGCCTACCTGCCTCAATGGCAGGTTTCTAGCTTTCAACGATAGGTTCTCATCATTGACCTTCGATCGAATGATTCTGTGAGTGTTTGACTTCAAGATATTTAGTCACACTTCATAGATTGTATTGGGGTACCTTGAGAACCATTGTCATTATTGGTGGTTTCTCTCGCACCTGTTAATGGTTTACATCATTGATCAATAATTAGGTAGGTTCTACCATGTTCGACTTCGAGACATTCACTCGCATGGTTAGATTCATACTATATATCGATAGAGATGAAGACTACAACCCTGGATCTAGTTTCATCCATCTAGGCTATGTGGAGTTTTAAATATTCATGATTGTAAATACAAATCCATATTTGATGGTTGTGTCCATGTTGTGTCTACTGTTGACGTGGATCTCCATACACTTCCATAATGATTCTTTTAGATACTTTTGCTTTGAATATAGGAATTCTTACCTCATTGATGATGATATGAAGATATTGTACTGTAACACTTGATTGTTTATTTCATGTCTCCAACCAATTGGTCTCTAATTTGAACTTTGGCATGACAAAGTGCTTCAATCCTCAAACATATTTTCAGACTTTTCACTTTGGGGGGCAATTTGTTACACATCATTTTTTCACCATTAGGCAAATGACTGCCAATCTGGATCTCTCACTATCTGATGAAGTGTTCCAAGATTTCCCCTACAATTTTGGAAGCAAAAAAATCCCAGATACAACAATAATCTTGGATTACATTTCTAAAAAACCTATTTTTAAGCACTTTCACAGTTTCCCTAACCATTTCCTACACAAGCACAGTTTTGACAATTGTGGCATGGGCAATATTGTGCTCTGTCTTCCACTAAAAACTACACAAATCTCTTAACAAAGATAAAAATAAAAATTGATTTATAGAATCTTTGTTGGAGGAATATTTCCCAACTAAAGGCCTTGAGCCCCTACATACTTGGGCCTCATCTCTATGTTCATGCAGCAAAATCCCTCTCTTTTTGGAACCCTAATCCCTTTTATGGATCTCATCCCTTGATAAGAGGATCTCAAATGTCCTCCTCTTGGCCTCTAAATTCAACACAAACCAAAGGGTAAGGGGGGAATTTGGAATGTAAACTTATTTTGTTGAATTAGCGCTAGAATCTTGTCACCCAAAGGGAGGATTGGAGATCATTGGGAGGAGGCTTACATCATCAAGGCTAACGTTGTATTGCTCCTTCTTATTCGATATTACAAGCAGATGTTTATTTCTTAGTTGCACCTATTATTATTCTCTTTGTAAAGTTCCTTGATCTTTTGCATAGTTTATAACTGAATACTGGATTAATATTATGACGTATGCTATGTTGCAATTTTTATTCACTTTGTATTTCAGTCTTTATCTATGTTATGCTTTTATTCCTTGTACATTTCTATTTATGCAAATCTTCTCTTGAAGAAGTGAGGAAGGGCTTTTGAAAGCATTGAAAATACATCCACAAGAATTTCGTAGAAAGGTAAGAGGCTCTTGCACATTTCATGTATCATATTTCAGTTATAGATTAAGGAAAGGTAGCAGTTACTTGTATGTTTGTTTCTAGATTCGTTTGTGAATCTTGGGAGATCTCTCTTGTCCACAAGAATGATTTGTTTGTCATAAAAATGGTCCATAAAAAGTGTGAAACATGGGTACTCATTGGATGAGGAATTAAATTCTGCATCCAACGAGTGCTCTCACTTGAAAATTGAGTAAAATCATAGGGAGATAAGTTGAAAATACGAGTTGAAAATGTAGCTTTTTTATTTTTTATTTTTTTATATTTTTACTTTTTTACTCCAAAAACAGTGAATCATCCCCCATGGTTGACAACATCATCTTGAATCCTATTGGTTATTATAAAGTTTATTTTGGTTGTACATATTTTTTTGGGGCCCATTTTAGACCTAAAATTTTTTTAATGGTGGATGCCACTTTCCATTCAAATCATTGTTACAATACCATGGGTAAATTCCATGGGTCAATAAATACCATGGAGGGATGAATACCATGGGTGGATTCCGCTTTCTACTCAAATCATTCCTCCCCCTTAAGAAGAAATGGTCCCCATTGCATGAATTTCCCTCCCGAGAAGTCTTTGTTAAATATGAAGAGCCACTAAAGAGAAGGGTTTTGTGTGGTTGACCCATAACCGTGATGAACAAAGATACGAGGATAACGATACCCCGTAATGCTTGTGACCAACTATGATACTGATAGTGTGCGGCCTAGCAAATGGAATTCAATGAACCATGGATTTATGGATGACCCATAACCATGACATACAAATATCTGAGGATAGAGATACCCTGGAATGCTTGTGACCAATTGTGATACTAACAGTGTGTGACCTAGAAAATTGACTTCGATGGCAAGGGTTTTATGCGATTGACCCATAGCCTTGGGTTTATGGGTGACCCATAATCATGATGAACAAGGTTCTGAGGATAGAGATACATTGTAATTCTTATGGGCCAACTGTGAGACTGATAGTGCATGGCCTAGAAAATGGCTCGCGATACTTTGCCTTCTAGTCTTCTTGGCAAAAATGTAGTGGCTTATCTTTTTAAATTATGACTATCCAATTAGATGTTGTAAAAACAAGTAATCAATTTTCACATTTTTGTTTGTCATTATTGTGATTTGATAGTCTTTCCATGACATCAAGAGCGGTAGAAGTGTGCTTAACAGATAAAATGATAGAGGGAGACGAATATGCCTCTAATGTCACTAAGGTGCAATAGAGTACACTTGAAAGTGTGATGCTTGCATTAAGAGGTATTGAACCATTGAATATGTTGTTGGAAAGGTCAACGATCCTTAAATTTCCTTTGGGAAATTAGCCTTTGGTGGAGGTTTGAATGGGGATCCAAAGTGTTGAGATTTTTCAAGCTGCATATCAATGTGTTGTTTGACAAGTTGAGCACAAAAAGACGCCCTAGAATTGTTGAAAACCACTTAGGAATTCTTTTGTTTATGTCACTACTAGAAAGGGAGAGCTTGAAATTATAGAATTAAATATCCAAGATTTTGAGATCATAATGCTTTGACAATTCTTGCAGAATGTTTCCTGACAGATTGTTCTGAGAGATATATAGAAACAAAAACTTGGAATTCTTTCCAACATATTCGGGAATTGAACTCGATGGCTTATTATCATTCCTCGTGAAGAAGGGAATGAACTTATGTGATATTGTGACCCTTTGAATAGTCATCTCAAGATCATTAACAACTATAGGCTCATCATTAAGAAATCTCTCAATTAGTACATCATCAACTTCTGAAATTGCTTCTGTAAGCTCTTGGTTCTTTTTTGTTATTAAGTTGGATATTGGTCTTCTCCAAAGCATGGGCTATGTTGCACTAAGTGATTCCTTCTTTATATGAAATCAAAGATTTACATTGTTGTAATTCCAAATAATCAAATTAGGCTGACCTTTTTGTTTCATCAAAATTTGTAAGGAAACCACTAATTCAATTTAACGATCCAATTCCACAAATAAGGCACATATACGTCCAAATTATAGTATATATATATAATATATATATATATATATTATATACTATATATTATATAATATATATATATATATATATATATATATATATAATATATATATATATATATATATATCTAGCTCTAATATATATATATTTATATTATATAACATATATATATACATATATACACACACACACACACACACACACACACACATATATATATATATATATATATGTCTCACTCAGATCATGGTGAATAACAATATTTAAAGTAATGTCTAGGCCTTGAACCACAACATCAATTTTCAGCAACCCTCTACCTGCACATGGTGAAGCACCTCAGGTTTCGAGGGAGGGGCACGACGGGTAGTCATATTCACATTCCCTTCATCATTATTTTTTAATTATTGTGGGAGATTTCCTACAGGTTTTGCCTGTAGGTCAAGCAGGAAGACTGTAAAGCTAGCCACGTATCAATGCAGTGCATATGGAAGTTATGATTGCACTTGGATAGGATTATGACCTCGTCACCCTTCAAGAACTCTGCCAAACAAATTGGGAAATCGATGTAGAGCAAATTCGAATCGGTAGTGACGTAGACCGTGATGGGAAACACCCACATATCCTTTTGCATCATCCTGGTAATGGTTTTTCATGCCTCCACATCCTAGGAGGACTTGAACAAAATTTCTCATACACATGAGAATTAGAGTGCACAATGGATGATGGAGTTGAGCCCAAACATGCATATGAGGCCTCAAAGCAACACCACCATAATGATGACCATGTTAGTGTCGTTGTTGCTTTTCCCCAGGTATGGCTTGTGTGATGACCCCTCGGCAGCCTTAGGCCTCGGATTGGGATTAGAATTGAGGCCCTCCAGCAAGGGAAATGTCGACTCCGACACTAAGAATTTTATGGCCTCAGTTGATTCCTGAAACTTTCTAGAATGATTCAAAGTTATTATCATTATTTCGGTGCCTAGAAATTCCTATATACCTAACCAAAAATTTGTGCCTCCATTGACTTTTCCTACAAAAAAACACCATTCAAATATCAATCTTCATCATTCGCAAAGATTTCAATTCTATCGATGGTTGTAGCATTCACCAAAACTAGATTTGATCTCCACACACACACTCTGACTATATTATTTTTGGGGCCCTAATTTGGTGACGTACTATAGTAGCAAAGGCCATTCAGGTGGTCACTAATTCATTCATTCATTGTGCACCCGGTACAAATATATATCTCAGTCTAAGGCCATGGAAAGGTTATAGAAAAATAGTTAGAAACTATCCTTGGTTTTTAGGCCCATCTCCATATCCCACCCTTTGAATAATTGCGAGCAAGCCCTCCTCTCCTACAAGATATGTAGGCATATGTAAAAAAGATAAGGCAAGGAGAAATAAGTCATGGCGGTGATGGGGATTGAAGTCTACGAATTCACCTTGGAAATTCATATAAAACCCTCATTATCATAGAATCACAACCCGCTCTGACACCATTGATCTGAATCTTTGGGGGAAGACCCTCAAGATCTGAAAAATTGAAATGCCAGAAAAAGAGGAGAAGACATAGTAAACAAAACCACAAAGAAACTTGTTTATTAAAGTAGACGAGAACTATAAAAGCTACATTGTGGTGGACCATCTCCCCTTTTACAAAATGAGACTTGTTACTTATAACCTTTTTTTAGTTACAATACCATGGGTAAATTCCATGGATGGATAAATACCATGGCTGGATGAATACCATAGTTGGATGCCGCTTTCCACTCAGATCATTGTTACAATACCATGGGTGGATAAATACCATGGGTGGATGAATACCATGGGTGGATGCTACTTTCCATTTGAATCACCAGGAGGGTCGAATAGCCACCACATAGGTCAACTTGTCCAAGGAGAGTCAACTTGGTCTTTGTTTGACTCTCTAACTCAAAATAAGAATTAATTTTCTTTTCTTACAAAAGTCAAAATGGGACTTGACTCAAACACATTTTCTTTTTTACTCAATAAATTATTTTTTACCCTTTTGACTCTATAAGCATGAATAACATGCTTTGACCAAAAATAAAAAATAATAATGAATATAATAAATATGTCAATGCTAAAAATTACATTTTTATTATATTATGAAGATCGACACTAGTTACGATCATACATGAGTTGGGTTCGAAGGCAGGAGAAAGAAAGCAGGATTCATGGCGACGGATGGGAAGTGCTAGGGTTTGCAAACATTTTCAGGTGTAGAACTCCATGGATGTGTGCAAAGGAGGGAGCTCCACTCCCTCCTACAGGCAGGCAATGACTAGCCAAGGAAAGAAACTGATAGAGAGCGTCAGAGGACCTTCAAGGGCAGGGATAAGGAATACGGAAGAGGAGAAAGATTTAAACAAGTCAAGGGAGAATAACAACAATAAATAAAATGAGGAAGAAGACAAGGAATAGGGAGCGAAAAACAAAGCACAAAAGGGGCCATGTAAACCCAAAGTTGAGGTCACACCCAGAGTATTTTTAAATGATCCTGCTCTACAGGCGCACAGGGACCACATGTGGAAAACATATGCTATCATTTGTAAATTCATGGGATTATGGCCCACTGAAAAGGCTTTACAGACATGGATTAAATATAACTGGAAACCAAAAGGAAGCATTGACCTACATCTTAGGTCAAAGGGATTCTTCACTGTGGTCTTCACAAATATTGAGGATAAAGACAGGGTGTTTGAAGCAGGGTCATACTTCTATGCAGCAGCAGGCCTCTACATGCGACCATGGATGATGAATTTTGTCCCTGAATGAGAAACCTTCACTTCGGTCCCGGTATGGGTAAGACTCTACTCTCTACCTCTTGATTACTGGCAAACGAAATCATTATCTCCCATAGGAACTAAATTAGGCCACTTTGTCAAAGCTTCTGAGGCCACCAAAAGGGGAAAGTACACTTCCTTCGCACGAATATGTGTGGAGATGGATCTCTCTGGGGCTCTACCAAATGAGATCATCTTGGAAGTTTTTGATGAAGAATGGGCGCAAACAATAGACTATGAACATATTCCTTTCAGATGTCGGAGGTGCCATGAGCATGGGCACCTATTCAGAAACTTCCCTCTCAATAAAATAGAGAACATAAGTAAAGCGAACATAATGAAAGATATTGAAGGCTTTCACAAAGTGGTACATAGAGGAAAAGGGAGCAAGAAGGGGCCAAAGCGACATCAAATAAAAGGGAAACAGGCTAACCTGAACAGGTTCCAAGTACTCAAAGAAGAAGAAGAGATAACAAAAGTATATCAGGTTATGGAAGGAAGCCCAATGAAGAAGGAGAAAGAAGAAGACAGAGCACAAACACAAGATTGTTACAAATAGAAAGAGACTATGCTGAGAAAAGTAGAACTGGAGATGGACCTATAAATGACCCAGAGTGAGATGGAAATGGAGGATCATGAACTGTAGGAGATTCTTAACAGGGAACACCTAGATCTGGAAGGGTTCTTGAAACAGGGGACCATGAGTGGGGTAGATTCATTACCGCAAGAAGAGTTCAATAGATTACAATAGTTGTTCCTATGGAAAACTCAAGATAAAGGGTTGGACAGACAAGGAAAAAATGAAAGACAGGGCAATGAAGGTGTAAAAACCATGAAAATCACACCTAGATTAGCACCCAGAAACCCAGGAACCAAAAGAGGCAGGAAAAAGCAGAACGAGTTATTGATGGAATGTGGAAAGCTAATGATATATTCAGGTAAGATGAAAGATCTAACCAGTTACTCCTTTACGAATCTTTAATAATGAAGTTTACATCTTGGAATATCAGAGGTCTAGGTAGTAAAAGAAAGCAAAGAATTATTAGTAGTAGAATGAAATGATAGTGAGAATTCTCCCCTTTGGAGGTTCGGACCATTGGCCAGTTCAACTTGAGGTTCAGGGCATTGGTACCCCCAAGAACAAACCTTTTAGATTTGAGAATATCAAGCTCACCCACCCAGACTTCATCAGCAACATTACAAAATGGTGTACAAAAGATCTACATATTCAGGGTACAAGAATGTTCCAGCTACACAAAAGACTAAAGCACATCAAGCTCAGACTTAAAGATTGGAACAAGAATGAATTTGGCAATATTTTTGCAACAAAAAAAATTGTTGAAGATAAAATGAGGGAACTCAATCAAACCCTTATCGTAGGTGGCTTTGATAAAGATAGAAATGGCCTAGTCAACAAACACAATCAAGACTAGGAGAATTTATGTAAACAAGAGGAAACATTTTGGAGACAAGAATCCAGAGTTCAATGGCTAAAAGAAGGGGAGTGTAACACTAGATTTTTCCACAGATCTACCATAGCAAACAGATCTCATAACAGGATCTCTTCGATCAAGGATGAGGGAGGTCATCTTCATAATTCCCATGAGGATATAGAAGATGTGTTAGTTTAGCACTTTCATTGAATAGCACAGGAAACCATTTCTGACAGAGAGCATTTTATCAGGGATTTAACATGACATATTCCTAGACTGGTTACTAGAGAGGATAATTTCAATCTCAATAGGCCAGTGACATAAGAGAAGGTTAGTGAGGTTATCAAAGAAATGCAGAATGGTAAAGCACCAAGCCCTGATGGTTTCAATGTGGATTTCTTTAAAGCTTGTTGCAATATTGTTAAACAAGACATTCTTAACGTAGTGGAAGATTCCATGTTGAATAGAACTATTTTGAAGGTGCTTAACACTTCCTTCATCTCCTTGATCCCCAAACAGGACAATGCTTAGACTCCAGACAGGTTTAGACCCATAGCCTTGTGCAATGTGGTATATAAGATAATATCCAAGGTGTTGCTAACATACTCAAACCACTTCTTCCTACTCTAGTTTCTGTGGAGCAATCTGGTTATGTGGAGGGCAGACAAATTCTTAATAACATCATTCAAGTGCATGAGGTGGTGCACTTTTTGACAAGCAATAGGAAGGACGGTATGATTATGCAATTGGACCTAGCCAAAGCTTATGATAAGTTGAATTGAACCTATATTAGAAGGGTCCTTATTGCGTTTGGGCTTGACCATAACTGGGTTAGATGGGTAATGGCCCTAGTAACTTCTTCCAGCTTTTCAATTCTAGTTAACGGTTCTCCTTCCAGGACTTTTACTCCTTCCAAAGGCCTCAGGCAGGGTGATCCGCTCTCTCCCTTTCTCTTCATACTCATGATGGAAGGACTGGGTTGGTCTATCAAGCATGTGAAAGAAGTTGGTAATATCAAAGGCCTCCAACTTTCAGAGAATGGTCAGGGTTTGACCCATCAACAATTTGTTGATGATACTATGCTGCAGCGAATCCCCACGGTCAAATAAGCTCTAGCATATAAACATCTCCTATCTGAATTTTCCATGGCTATAGGTATGAAAGTCGATCTCTCCAAATCTAAGATTTTTTTTCTTTAATACCAATATTTCTATTTAGAAAAATATCTCCAAGATTCTAGGCTTTCAAAGGGATTTTCTTCCCTCCAAATATTTGGGAGTTTCTCTTACTGATAAACCTTTGCACAAGGGCATTTGGGAGCCGGTGATTAATAAGATGCAGGATAAAATCAGGAAATGGACCTTTAGATCTTTAAACTTGGCTGGTTGGTTGGTGCTCACAAAAGTTATTCTCCAATAAATCCTTGTTTTCATGCTATCAACCCTTCCAGCTCCAAAAGGAGTTTTGCAACATTTTAGAACCATTCAAAGAGACTTTCTTTGGGGGAAGGGGGAGGAAAGAAAGCAATGGGCATTGGTAGCCTAGGAGAAGATTTACAAACCTAAAAAATATGGGGGTCTTGGAATGGATGATCCGGAAGCACTAAATCAAGTTTTAGGGGGGAAATTATGGTGGCGCTGGGTAAAAGACCCAAAGGCACAGTGGGCTAGCATCTGGAAAGAAAAATATGCCAGCACTTGGCAAGACAATGATCTCATAAGAATGTCTGGCATCATAAAGGGCTCACACATCTGGAATAAGGCCTGGGGGAATAGAGGATTAGTACAAAAAAACAGCTTCTGGGAAATAAGATATGGCGATCTTGCTTTGTTTTGGGAGGATAAATGGCAACAAGAACCTACATTGTTACGAGAGGACCTACTGGACCTTAAGAAATACATAGATAACAAAAGGTTATTTAAGGTAAAATATTTTTGGGATCAAACTAATAGCAAAGGAAAATAGAGAAGCTGGAAGAATTTGGATAACAGGGAAGACAACCCACTGAAATCCAAAGCAGAAGCACTCCTAACAATGTTGGAACAAAGGAAAATATTAGTGACAGGGGGGCATGATCAACTTAGATGGGGAAACAACAATGCAAGCACCTTCAATCTTAAGGAAGCAAAATGTATTTTCCTTGAGCTAGATTCTAATGAACCGGAAAGGGTTTGGCAGAATATATGGAGACATCAAGGATGGATGAAAATTAAACTCTTTATGTGGTTGGTTCATAATAGGAAAATTCTGACTTGGGATAACATTCGGAAGAGGGGTGTTCTGGGCACTTCTAGATGCTAGCTCTGTGAAGCCGAAGAGGAAACAATGGAGCACCTTCTCAATAACTGCAATTTCACCTCTTGGTTGTGGGATACTTTTGCCACTATCTTCTATAGAAATTTTATGAATAGTATGACACTTATTCAACCAAGATTATCCTGATTATACACTATTGCAGAATGCATGCATAATACATAATCTCATCTACCATTGATCATCAATTTGTGAAAGTAGAAACAATTGCATGCGAAGATAGAAGCATCAATCACACATAACACAGTATTTTTCACGGGGAAAGCATCTCGCTAAAACCCCAAACTATCTGTGTATTATATTGATTGAGATCATGTAACAATACATAGTATAATACTCCTCACAAGTACTCAGTACTATCTCCACCTGTTACACACAAACTAGCTCAGATCTGAATCAATCACTGGCTCAAATCACCTCTGTTGCTTGCTTGCCTCCACTGCGCAATCCTGCATAGAGAATGGATGAGAATATATGAACCATTCACGTGTTTCCCTTGTGTAACACTACGCAATCCTCATTGGCAACTCAATCCCACTGATTGTGCAAATCTCATGCACAACTATAGTCACAACTGACAGCTGTCTTGCTCTTTCACTCATCTCTAACACTTGTCTCCACTGAACTATCCATGCACTGAGTTAACTGATGTATTCTTCAGTTGCTTTATGAGTTAATAATTAGTGAATTAATTAATAACTAATTCACGCCACTCAACATTAGTCTATTTGCCAGCTAGACTAACTACAACTAGTTCAACTGAGTCAAAATGAACACAACTCCATCAACTCCTGATCCAACTCCACAGAACTCAATCATTGAAGTCCTAACTGAAGTCCTTCATGCAATAGCTCAAGTAACCCATAGAAACCATGTATTTCCTTCTAGTAATTGCATGTGCCACATCCGTAGCTCGAACTAAAGTGCTCCAAGAGAATAAGTTAATGTTTATAGTCTAAATATTATTAAGAGCTAATAATATTCGACCGTTCTATTTTTAGCCTGGCAATCTAAAAATAGACTCCTCCCATATGTCTAAAAATATATGTCCATCTATTTTTACCAACTTGACCAATCATCCACAAATAGCATCATGCAACTCATAGACCATCATCCATATGTCTAAAAAGAGACATAGTCTAAAAATAGACTGCGCCAAAAATAGCCTGCAGGCCCACTTAGTGAAGGCGACTTCTTTCCACTAAGCTCCATATCTTCTTGCAATCTCAACACTCCCTCTCAACAAGATATGGATTATCAGCAACCCCTATCCTGTCTCGGTGGTACTCGAATTTTCTCCTGGTGAGCGCCTTCGTCAAGATATCAGCATCCTAATCCTCCGTGGGAATATATGAAAGTAACATGATTCTCCACTGCACACAATCTCGGATATGATGGTACCTGATGTCGATATCTGCATCCATTGGGCTCCCTGCCCAATCTGCATCTGTGAAGCCACATAGCTTCACCTCATCCTCCTGTCTGTACCGAGATCAATATCCTGATGTGCCTCTATTGAGCCTGCACACATGCGACTCCACCAACTGTCGATAAATAGTGGCATCCACTACGTCCACTGAAGTAGCATCCTCCTTCCTCCAACCTCCAGGAAGGAACACAGTCTTCACGTCCATCTGATGAATGTGCCACCCCATCTGCATTGTTAGTGTCAGTCTTTCCAGCCTTCCTCCAGTGAACAAATATGCTCTTACAAAGTGATTTTGAAGTGTCAAGGTCAAATTTTGTCATTTCAGTGAGTCTTCAAGCAAAATTTGGTCACTAGGCATTAGGTCTAGGGTTTGCTCTCACTCTTTTCAAAGTTGCCCAAATGCCAATCTATGTCACTATTCAGCTGAGTCTATCATCATTCATAAGGTTTTCATTATCATCTCAGTGTCTAATGAGTCATTTTACACCTTGTTCATGCTTCAGTTGTGCCTAGGTAAGGTCATTTCCCTCTCCTAGGGTTTTGAAGGCAATTTCTCTTGGACGGTCAAATCATCGGCAAAACTTGTTTCCTGATGTTCATACACCTTCCCATATCCTTAAAGTACCTTACCAAATGCTTCCCATCACCAAGATTCCCCAAATTCCTCATTTTCGCACAAACCCTAGTTTCTAGCTACAACCTGGCAATTTTCTAGGTTGGGCCTGTGTTTTGCCCTTTTGGACCCCTTCCCCTCACTCAATCTCTGAGATTCCACTTTCCCCTACTTCCTAACATCCCTCCCCACTTCCAAACATTTCCCCAAGAATTTAGAAGCCCCTTATCCCCTTCATTTCGCTTCATTTCGGCAAAATTCCTTGTTTCACACATCGGGATAAGTTTCACTCAAAAGATGTTTTAGAGAAATAAAAGATTAAATTTGGGAAACTGAGAGAGTTTTTTGTCCACAATATGCCAAATAAGAAAAACCTCCTTCACTTTTTGCACAGGTGTCATGGTTTGAGAGAAATGTCAAGAATACCGTTGCCTCAGGAGAATCAAAGACACCTCTGAAGTGACCTTGGGAAGATCAAGTTTTCTGCTATCTTGGTTGGCCAAATTATTTTCTTGATGGGTAAAATGATAACTAGACACAAAGAGATTTCCAATGAGCTATCATGAGCTCAATTTGGGGTTGAGGAAGGCATTCCAAAATTTACTGCAACAGCACTCTTCCTTGAGGCAGCCTCATTTGGCACTTTTTGACCAGTCTTGGGAGATTTTATTTTTGACAGGGAAAATGAACTTCAAATTGCAAAATTCCAGTTGGGTTGGAAAGTAGACTCAAATAAATTTCCAACGAGCTATCCTGCACCCGATTCTGACACCAGGAAGGCCTCCAAAAGCCTCCTTCAAAAGCACGCGACCTGTTGGGCAAGCGCGACCTATCAGGGGGGTCTTACCAGTTGGGAAAATACACTGGCGCGACCTGTTGGGAATTCATCCACAAAAAAATTGCCTATAAACTGCCAAACTTCTTCAAGATTGCAGCTAGGCCTCTGATTATCAAAGTATTTTACTTGATAAAGGAAAATGAGCATGGGAAATGTGTTTTAATGCCATCAAATTGAAATGAGAGGTTCATGTATATTTGCTTTAAAAATGTCAAAGCGCAAGTAAAACTAGGGTTTTGTTTTGCTGTTCTCAAATTCATCCCTTTCACTCCCATTTTTCCCCACATCCCAACCATCTCCCTTGTCATTTTCACCTAATCTCCTTACCAAAAATATCAAAGTCCCTAAACCCTACCTCCTATGAAACCCCTACAAAATATGATTATGTGATGGTATACATTTCATAATTGCTTCCCTAAATTCCCCTTTCATATGTATTTTCCTTAAATCCCTTCAAAAGTCTCCCTTCCTAAACATCTCCCTTGTGTTTTTGTCCCCTTGGAGTAGCATTTAAACAGTCAAAACAGCAGGGTATCCCATGGGAGGATTTTATCTCTCGAGAGGCTATGCTTCTCCAGGTCAATGCTCATTTGGAGAAGCTGCTGGCTAAGGCCAACAAAGATAAGGACCTGCTCCAGAACATGAAAAACCACTATTGGGCCCGAATGCATGTATGCAAGGCAAGAATGAAGGTGCTCCAAGGACGGTTGGCCAAGGCACTCAAATGAAGAAAAAGGCCCGATCCCCTCCATATCTTGGCTGAGGCTTCCTTGAAGGAGCATGGTGCTAAATGACTCAATCCCAGCACAAATTTCAAAAAATTTTGAGCATTTTTGGTCGTTTATGAATTTTTTGGTCAAAAAACAGGTTTTCTTCACCAAGAGGTCGCGCACCGTGCGCGACCCTTTCGATTGGGAGGTCCATTTCAGGAAAAGTTTACATTTTTAGATTTTTCATGCAAAAATACACTTTCTCAGTGAAGATCAAGAAATTTCACCAAGTTTTGAGCCTCCAGAAGGTCAAAAAACAAGCAAAAAATGACTTTCTGCCACCTTTTTGACACACATGAAGCAGTCTTGGGAGATTGCAATTTTGGAGGGGCAAATGGACACCAAATTCAGAAATTCCACTTGGGTTGGAAAGTAGACATCCAGACCTTTCCAACAAGCATACGCTTGCCTCATTTGGACACCTGGAAGTGCCTCAAAAGATGCTCCAAATGTGCACGACCTCTTGAGAATCAGTGCGCGACTTCTTGGGCAATTTTCACAGAAATTGTGCCTACAGCTCAGCAAAACGCAGTTTTGACTAGGTTTGACTTTTTGGAGTGAATTTTGATCCTCCTTGATGTATATGATGTAATTTTATGATATTTTGACACTTTTTATTTCTTCTAGAAGATTCATTCATGAGATAGGCAAAAATTTAATGAATGAATTGGTTTCCTAGCTTATAGAGGCAAGTTGTTTTGATTGCCTAGATTTTAGTGATCAGTTTGGAATTGGTTGAAATAGCTCCTAGGATAGTGAGCTCGCCCCCTAGAGGCAAGGAAATATGTTAGCTTGCCTATATTATGTACTTTCTTAGTCATTTTCATGGTTGGACTCTTGAGGGAGAAAGCTTCTATTGTATTACTCTTTGTATCTCTGCAATTTTTGGCTAAGGAAGACTAGGGTTTTGCAGTCCTTTTTGGGATTCTTGTGGTTACAAGTATTGATGGTGTGCTTCTCTTTGTACT
>APFE031479296.1:69144-90312 GCA_000404065.3 Pinus taeda
TTTGTAGATCCATCTCGAACCCACCACTGACTTCCCCTCCGGTCTTGGGACAATCTCCCATGCACTGTTTCTGACAATCGAATCATACTCTTCCACCATGGCATCTACCCATGTGGGATCCTCCACAGCTTCCTCGAAAGAGGATGGCTCAGTCACGAAACATTTTCTCACAAGAGCCATGTATCCAATGTACTGATCATGTGACATATTTTTCTGCGCTTTGCTGTAGGTGGTCCTACAACCTTCTCTGCATCTTGAGCCAGTTGCTCAGATTCTGTAGTGCGCTTTCGTCCTCTGATGGTTGGCGCTGCATGAGTGGTATCTTCCACTCCATGAACTTCATCTTGTAGCTTATCCACATCCTGAAGCTCATCCTTAGGAAATAATAGTTCCTCATCTGCATGCAAGTGTGGCCCCCTCTCAAGCGAACACTTCATTGCTTTCTCCTCCTGAAATTTTATATCCCGTCACACAACAGTCTTGCGACTGTCTGGAAAATACACACGATAGTTGTGGGGTGTATCAGTGTACCCCAAAAATATCCCAACCTCTGCAGTTGGCTCCAGCTTCTTCCTGGCATCCTTCGTCACATGCATGTAAACAGGAGAACCAAAAATCCTCAAATGGGAAATATCTAGCCTCTTACCAGAATAAGCCTCCTCAGGTGTACTCATGCCAAGTATCTTGTGAGGACAATGGTTCTGCACATATATTGTAGTATTGCATGCCTCCGCCCACAAGTGAAGGGGTAGGCTCTGATCATGCAACATTGCCCGTGTAGCACCCACGTTCGTTCTGTTCTTCCGCTCAACAACCCTGTTCTGCTGTGGGTTATGGGGAGTTATGAGCTCTCTTCGAATCCCTTCTGCACTGCAGAAATCCTTGAACTCGCCAGAGATGAATTCACCACCATTGTCACTCCTAAGAGCCTTCACCTTCTTCCCTGATTCCTTCTCGACTAGTGCTTTGAATTCAGAGAACTTTGAGTATGTCTCGCTCTTCTTCTGCATGAAGAAGATCCAACACTTTCTAGAGAAATCATCAACAAAGATCACATAGTACCTGTGCTTTGCTGTCGAAGCTACTGAGAAAGATCCACACACATCTGTGTGAATTCTCTCAAGGATCATAGTGGTGTGACTATCCTTCTTGTGAAAGGTGGCTTTCACAAAATTTCCCAAAATACACCCCTTGCACTGATTTGACTGTGCAAGAGTGCCTTTAGGAAGCCCAGTAGAAATTTGCTGCAGTATCTTCAAGGCTCCATGGTGAAGGTGGCCCAATCTCCGGTGCCACAGCTCACCATCATCTTGGCTCACCACTCCTTCTGCCTTGCACGCCATTGCTGCGCAGCCATCTACATGCAATTGATAAAGGTTCTTGACTCGAACCCCTATCTTCCAGGTTTCTCCAGTTGTCTTACTGCGCAGGAAAGCCTTTCCCTCGCTGAAAACAACATCATATCCCTTGTCTTCTAACATCGCCACAGAGATAAGATTATTCTTCAATCCTGGAACATGCATCACTTCCTTCAATATGAAGGGTTTACCAGACTCCCTCTCAAAGGAAATGGTACCGTTACCGGTCACACTGTATCTACCATCATCACCCATCTCAATGTGCACTCTAAGATCTTTCTCATCCAGATCAGAAAACAAATCTCGATCTCTTGTCATGTGAAAAGACGAACCACTGTCCAAGAACCATACCGATCCCATCACACTTGATACCAAGCATGCGATCAATGAAAAATCCAGCTCAAACTGCGAGGCTAAGGCCTCTCCCACTGCAGATCCAACAGCTTTCTTATTTTCTTCTTCTGTAGACAATTTGTGGCATAGTGTCCGTGCTGGTGACAGTGAAAGCACTTCACCTTGGACATGTCCTGCTTCTTGCCTTTCACACTGGAATGAGAAGCTTGCTTGTTCTTCCCCTTCTTTTCTTTGGTAGCCAAAGTGCAATTTTCTTCATCAGATGCCTTTGATGAAGGTCCGTCCCTGGTATTTCGCCTGATCTCCTCTTGCACAAGATCCGACCAAAGTCTCTCCCATCCTGGCAATTTCTCCTGACCATTTACAGAGTCCTGATAGGAATGCCAACTCTTCAGAAGAACAAGGAGAGCCGAGCTCACCAAGCCCTCATCATCGACAGTCACCCCCACACTTCCCAGCTCATCCCAGCATTGGGTGAACTTCATGAGATACTTGGGCATATTGTCACATTTCTCACACTTTATGTTTCTGAGTTTATCCTTGAGCACCAACTTCCTTTGGTTGCTCTTGGTTTGGAATAGATCTGTCAACACTTTCCACATCAAGTATGGAGAAGCGCTTCCATGGAGGCTGGACACAATGTGATCCCTCACGCCCTCCAACAGAATCCTTCGACACTTTTCTGTCTTCTTTTGCCAAGCATCAACGTGAGCAGCATCAGTAAGTTTTGGGACATCTGCATCTATGAACTCCTTCAACCCATTATCATCTAACACCGCCTCCATCCTGTCCTTCCATGCAATATAGTTCGAGCTTCCCTCAAGGGCATACTCCAGTCACAATCCGTTGAAAGACATTTCAACTTTGACACCAAGAAAACACTGCTGCAAATTCGAATTCCACCAGCTCAAAACTCAACCGCTTTTGATCTAAAATTCGTGAGAACAAAGTATTTCTCATACAAAGATCGACTGTATGGGCATTCACCGGATATCTCACCTTCCAAAAGAAGGATGAATCCAAAGGCTACCTGGCCCGATTATAAACTTTTCCTGAAGAAATAAAATGTAAACACTTTCTGAATAATAGATCCGATGGTCAATCCTTGCTTTGATATCCTGCAAAACTTTTTCTACAAATCAACCAGCTCTGATACCATGTAGAAATTTTGAATAATATGACACTTATTCACAGAGATTATCCTAATTATACACTATTTGTGGAATCATGCATAATACATAACCTCCTCTACGTTGATCATCCAATTTCATATTAAGAAACAACGCATGCGAACATGTGAAGCATCAATCACACAACTCAACAAGTATGTACCCCGGGAAACATAAAGCGAAAACCCCAACAATCTATATATTATATGATAGAACATGTAACAATACATAGTACAATACTCCTCGCAAGTACTTAGTACTATCTCCACCTGTTACACACAAACTAGCTCAGATCTGAATCAATCACTGGCTCAAATCTCCTCCGCTGCTTGCCTGCCTCCATTGCGCAATCCTACATAGAGAATGGATGAGAATGGCTGAACCAAAATCGTATTTCCCTCTTGTAACACTACGCAATCCTCATTGGCAACTCAATCCCATTGATTGTGCAAATCACATGCACAACTGTAGTCACAACTCACAGCTGTCTTGCCCTTTCACTCATCTCTAACACTTGTCTCCACTGAACTGTCCATGCACTGAGTTAACTGATGTATTTCTCAGTTGATTTATGAGTTAAGAATTAGTGAATTAATTAATAACTAATTCGCATCACTCATCACTAGTGTATTTGTTAGTTAGACTAAATACAACTAGTTCAACTAAGTCAAACTGAACACAACTCCATCAACTCTTGATCCAACTCCACAGAACTCAATCACTGAAGTCCTAACTGAAGTCCTCCATGAAATAGATCAAGTAATCCATAAGAAACACGTATTTCCTTCTGGAAGTTGCATGTGCCACATATGTAGCTCGAACTAAAGTACTCCAAGAGAATAAGATAATGTTTATAGTCTAAATATTATTAAGAGCTAATAATATTCGACTGTTCTATTTTTAGCCTGGCTGTCTAAAAATAGACTCCGCCCATATGTCTAAAAATAGAGGTCCATCTATTTTTACCAACATGACCAATCATCCACAAATAGCATCTTGCAACTCATAGACCATGATCCATATGTCTGAAAATAGACTTTGCACCAAAAATAGCTTGCGGGCCCACTTAGTGAAGGCGACTTCTTTCCACTAAGCTCCATCATCTTGTTGCATTCTCAACATTATTCAAGGAGGAATAAAATCCATCACATCTCAAAATATATCAAGTAAGTACATGTTCCCTTCTGAATATACATCAATGTCTTTTTGCAAGGAAAGAAAGAAATTGGTAGGTACCAATAACTTTCTTGCATGGAAGAAGAGGACTAATCTACTGCTCAAGGAAAATGAACTCCTAGAACATTTCAAAGGGAATATCACCATCCCTGCTAAGGAACAAAATCAATCCTTAGATTGTTGGAAATAATATTGAGAGGGGGGGGGGGGGGGGGTGAATCAGTATTAGCAAGTCAATAATATTTCATTTTCATAATCAGATTCATATACGCTACTTCAGTTAATGAAACTTGCATGTATATGCAACTGTATTTAAGGCAAACTAGCATATACCCTTCAAACTTATAACTTAGTTAATTCATCATATGCTGATCTTTAATATGTGCATCATAACCATATAAATAGTAACCAAGTGCAGAAAAATAGAACATACAATCACACACACATGAACACAAGATATAAGGTGGAAACCCAATGTGGGTGAAAACCACTTGCTACAATTGTCTCTATCTTCTTTTAATAAGAAACTTCTTTTTACAATTTTTGCAGTAGTGCAGTCTTATACCAGTACGCATGCTTCTACCTGCAAAAGGCTACAACCTCCTCTCATTCTCCAGCTTCTCTTGGAAGGGAGATACAACCCGCTAGCTTTTGTACTAGCTGATGTGTTTACTAGTACGTAGGTGCTGGCCTACAGAAGGCTACAACCTTCTCTTTTCTTCTAGGGGCCATGTTTCATAAATTTTTAGATTGGATCCATCAATAACATCAATCAAACATCAAATATATATGCATCAACCAATCTCCTTTGATTGGTCCATCCACAGTGGTTAACACTCTTTGCTGAGACTTCACTATCCTAGTTGGGATAAGAAAGATCATACAAAACTTGCCCACTTCCAGGTATCAGATACGATTGTGATTAATAGTAGTGATCACAAAATGTAAAAACTTGCCTTGATTACCTACTGCTGAGTGGGAGAAGCTAGTAAAGTTAAAGAATAGTTATTAACACAATGGTGTAATTGAGCGACTCACTATTATTAGAATGCGCAGAGCACATGCACTTACTCCTATGGGACTCACTAAAAAGACAAAAAATCCAACGTCGCGGTGATGACTTGACACTTGATTATTTCATTCCCAGATTTCATTTTATTTATTTAGTTATTTAACTTGAAATTTAGTCGTTTACACAAAGACAATTGCAAAAGACAATTATATTTTCGAAAACTATTTTTTTGAGCCTTGTTTCCCATCACGGGGGGGTTGTTGGCAGAAGCAAGAAAATTATTTTTTATTTAAGAAGCTGACTGTACATGCTACACAATTTTTGTTTTCAAATTTGAAGTTCTGTTCTAGAGATTTTGTTTCCTTTTCTATTCTTTTTATTTTGATTTACATTTACTCCAAAATTAAATCTGAGGCTTGCCCTCGTTTAGGAATTAGATTGCTTGGATTTCATGTTTCAATATTTATACTATCAACATAGATGATCAATCATGGATTATTAATAATTGAAAGTATACCTTTCGTTTTGCAATAGTCCTTGTCTTAAGTGTAATTGAGTTGATTTTATTTATTTATTTATTTTTTCTGACCATCACTTTTCTAAATGTTTTTTATTTGTACATTTTCCTTGTTCCCCAAACCATACAATTTTTCTTCTCTGTTGGCGATTCTAGTCATGATATTTATTATTAAGTGTTACAATTTATGGAATAAAGCAAAATTTTGATATGCTTGCACTTGATGCACAGTTGTAGCTCAAGCTTGGTGAACACTCCCATACTTGTGGTTCATTATGTTTAGTTTTTCTTTCTTTTTCTTTGTAGAAATTGTTATTATTGTCTTTGTTTGAATTTATTGTTATCTTTTTTAATTGCCTGGAAAATAACCTCAGAGTTGAGAATTATTAAGTTGTGTTCCTCAATTTTGTTAAATCCATTACTTATTACAACGATCAACTATCCTTATCTAGCCTAAATCTGTTTGCTCATTGAAAATCAAATATTTCAATTTCCAAGGTTACCCCCTATGGTGTGTTGGAGGTCAACAATGACACCTAGAGTGGGAGCACTGTTTAGTCCTCAATGAATGCGTACTTAATATGTGGGAACAAATTTGAGCACCAACACTAAATAAATACACTAAATAAAGACACTTTACTTAAATACATGTTAGGTTGAGTTGATCTTAACTAATATCTAGGTGTCTGAATATCCTAATACTATTGCATTTCTAGTGAAATGTATTTTTTCATAGGTTAGCTCAGGTGTTTGAGAGATATGGATTGAAAGAAAGAGTTCATGGGTTCAAGCCCTCATTATAGTTCCCTCTATGGATATTATGGACATCACTTATTTTCTCCCTTGGGTTAGGTTGGAAAAATTGTAATTGATCGGTTTATCTTGGGTGTCATCCTAATTTTGTGGACAAACCCTCTTAAGGTGCTCCTCACTGTATGTCCAACACTCCAACCGACCAATACCCTCACCTCTATGCTGCTATTGTGACCCATGTCCCTGTCTAGATGCATTGAAACTCTTTTGTGGTGCCACATTTTCTTTCTTGTCTGCATTCTAAGTCTTTTCTCTTTTCGGCTGCCATTTACCCTTATCTTTGAAATTTATTCTTACGCTTTGACTGTTCATAAAAATGCTTCAATTTCTCAATGACTTCCTCAAGTGAACGAGGTTCATCATACTCAATTCAATCTCTAAATGCTAATGGAAATCCATTAATAAATCACTGAACTTTAGCTTTCTCATCTTCAAGATATGGTACATACCTCAATAGCTATAGGAACTTAGTCGTTTACTCTTCATCTATCATTGATCCCATCTTTAGCACATAGAATTATTTGGCCTTACTGTCATAGTATCTTTCTGAAAAGTAATTCTTAATGAAAATCCTCTGGAACTCATGCTAAATCATGTCATCTATCCTCATGTCTCTAAGCCGCTTCACATCTTCCCACCATATGTTTGCTTTACCTTTTAGGCTGAAGATAACTATTTTTTCCTTCATATTATCTATGTACTCATGCAACTCAAAGAACTTCTTCATCCCAAGTATCCAACCCTATACATCTTCCATGTTCTTAACATATCCATCAAAATTAGGTGGCTTTGCTTTTTTAAACTCATTTGGAAAGTATCCCCTATCACTCCACTTGTAAGGATGATAATGATGATGATCATGATGCCTATCGAAACCAAAACTAGAATAGTACTTGTATCCATCACCTCTCCTATCCAGAATATCCAACAATCCACTATCTCTAACTGTGTCTTCTCTATCCAACATGTAAATACCATGAGACCTACTGCCATATGCCCCATTAGTTCTATCCTCCTGTCCATGGCTTATCCAAAGTGGCCCTTGTCGCTACAATTCTGGAAAAATTTGAATAAGTATTTCATTAACCTCTGCTTGTTTCTCTTGTGCTTGCATGATTTTGTCATTGTCTGCCTTCCAACTCCTTATTTATTCCTTCAAGATTCTCAATGTGTCTGCCAAATCATAAAATTTCCCAACACCATGTCGCTCATATGATTCATAGGGAGAGTCTTTGTAGTCTACCATATCGCTAGTCATTTGATCTCTTTCTTGCAAGGCATACTATGTCATCTAAACCAAGTCATAATAAACCAATGTACCTTAATATAATTAAGGGAGGATATCTCACTTGCAAGATAAACCAATCAACATAGTACATGTATAACATAATCATAACAACATATAGACATATAACACATAAGCATATAAACATGTAACGATCAATCTAGCTAGAGTCTAGTCATCAACACTTGACCATATCAACTACACGTACCATGACCTCATGCATGAAAAAAACAACCATACCAATGTATACTGACAATGCGCAAGCGTAAACAACATGTAACCAATCATACACTCATGATGACATACTTCATAACAACAACATCCTCTTTCACATGGCGACTTCACTACAAGCATGACTGACACCATGCATATGAAACAAGCACATAGACCACAAGAATGATTAACACACGTGCAAATGAGATGAATGCATGACAAACACACCGCCCATACAGCCCGAGGGATGAACCATGCTATGATACCACTCTGTAACACCCTCCTCCCACATCTACCCAAATAACCGGCCAACCAGGGTAAACATGTGACGAGAGGCTACTATGATTAGATTCAACCTCCTATATGACCTTAAGGAAGTGGAATCGATGGAAACACAACATACAAACCTTGCAAATCATGTAGAGGACTCCTAGGAACTATTCCAACCACTTAGGTAGCTAGCCCCTAGATCTCGTTGAGGTTTTAGACCACTTGAACCACAAATTCTCCCATGATATGGACCTGACAGCGTCCAGGAGGCTCTAGATTCTCTCATTCCAAGGCATTCCAGTGTCCAAGACTATTTTTCCTAGTGTTTTTCAACATCCCCAAGATTTGAGCCACTTTTCTAGGCCTAGAGCCCAGATCACTGCCGAAAATTGAATGACACCTTTAGAACAGAAAGATAACAAGGAAACAATGATGCAAATGTAAATACTTTAACAAGCTCTTAACCAAACCCCTACTAGCCATGAAAGACATTTCATCAAACATATCACAAATATGTAATCTATAGGTGTAAACAACATATTTAAGCACAGGGGTCTCATACTTATATGAAAATCACTATGAAGCATTGTTCCCTTATATCATTTGTTGCATTATCATCTATTAGGTCATAGAAACATTTTTCATTCATTTACAAGTAAAAACATGATGAGAGCCATACATAACCACTTTCATAAAACATATACATAACCAACATAATGGAAACATAAATACCAAGGAAATCACAACCATATGATCCACATATAAACTAGTATAATACTCATAGAAATACAAGGAGAAATAACCTCATATTGATGATGCAAAATACAAACCCCAGATGGGACTACCACATTCCACTTGGCCATAGAATGGATAAGCCAAATATCTCTTCAACCTTTCACCCCCATGCTATATTCCAAGCATAAAAGTGGGATTCAATCCAAAAGAACCAACCGGGGCATCTCAAGGCTAAACCACCTTACCCTCACCTATAGAAACCAAGGTTCATTGTAATCCATCCCAGGTCACTAGGCCAACACAATAAACATGTAATAACAATATTTACCATGATATCCACCTAATCACTAGGTCAAACAAGCATGGATGCCACTGGATTTATCCACCTACAACTTGAGGAATTTTCTTTTCTCTTAGTCTCTTAGGATTTACCGCAATCCACAACAGATCTCTAGGACCTAAACCGAGACAAACTCACCAGGGTTTACTGCATATCCCAACTCAAGATTACTAGGCCCAACAGAGAGCAATCCACCACTTGGATTTACCATATGTCCTACCATTCACCAGCAAGGATTTCTAGGCCCACCAAGGCAACAAAATCCTAGCTTTACCACAACCCACAGTCTGGCTCAGGGGTTACTAGGCTAGTGGATTTACCATGATCCATAGTCTAGTTCAGGGAACACTAGGCCATGTTCTCTATCATTTGGAGATCTACCTCACTCAACTATGAATCCATCTAGAAATACAGCTCAACCAAAGCATGAGAACCCCATCACACCATGGTTATTCAGAAATGACAATGCTAGGTCGAAAACACTTTCAGACGTGGAAAAACCCATGCTATAATAACAAAAGGACCACATGCAATACCATGCATACCAAATCTAGCAAGGAAAGCACACATACTAATCTATACTTGCAAAGAATCTTGTTGTAGTTACTTGATCTTGCTCTTCCTTGCTTTCTCCTTCCTTCCTCTTGCCTTGTTTGCCTTTCTTGATCCAATGCCAAAATTCTCCAAGAAAACTCTAAGTGTCCAAGAGTGAGAGAGAGGGTGATAATAGTGAGAGAGCTCCAAAAAATAACCGAAAAAAGGTTACAAACTAATCCTCATAAGCCTTTTTATCAATTAGGCCTCTATTTACTTTATTTTCCATTATTTTCCTTTATTTTCCTCCTCACATGCAACATGTGATCTTTCACCTTCCTTTTCTCCTAATTTCCATTATTTTTATAAAAAAATGTGCCAAAAATGTCATTTTGCCTTTCCAAAGCATTTTCCATTGCTTTTACCAATTTCCTTAGCCATAATATATCAAATGAACACCCACTAGGTTGTTTTGCCCAACATTCATCTTGGAATAAGTGTCCCATCAACCATGGTTATTATTTTTCCTTTATTAATTTTTATTACATGGAATTTTGACTAGGGTTGTTACAAAAAACATTTGGTTAATCTCAATATGGTTGGGTGGTATGTGGAAGTCCCTGAATTGATTGGCTTTTGTATAAGTTAATAAGAGCTATTTTCATATTGTATTCTATGAGCATTTGTACATGTTATTATGGTGATTTGATGGATGTTATGTCATGGTTAGTAATTTGGTTATATACTGATTATAAGCATGGATTTTCAATGTACCCTAGATGTGTCTTGTTCAAGATTTGATGGTTAATGAATGCATTAGCTAACAAATTTTATTGAAACTATTTGGAGAGAAAATTATACCTTCTTAGTTATTCCCATATAAGTTTTCGGCCCTATGTTTAGATATGCATTCATGACCTGTAGATTACATATATTTCATATGTTTGACGAAATGACTGTCATGTTTAGACTTGGTTAGGTCAAGTATTTGATTAAGTTTGGTATGATTGGCATTTTCTTCTTCGTCTTTTATCATTCTCGAAAGTTTCAAGAAGTTCTAGGAAGTGGTCTAAAGGCTGGATTGGAATTGTGGCTTAGTTATTAGGATCGTAGGCACTGAATTGAGTAGTTAGGTCACAACCACACCCAAGTAGGCTTGTGCATGCAGTTGGAGGGTCACAATTGCACCCTTGCAGACTTGAGCATGCATTTGGGGTGTTAAGTCACTAAAAAGGCCATCACGCTCAGGATTGGGTCACTTCGGGTGGTCCTTTGACCCCTGAGTGTCCTATAAGTCCTAAAGAATGTTAGTTTGTAGCTAGTAAGTTCTAGTTGTCGGCCCACATCCATAACCAGCAACTCTTCCTTTCATGTTTATCTCGACAAACTAGTGAAATAGGGTAAATGTGGGAGGGGTGGTTACAGTTCTCATTGCATGGATCAATACGGGGTTATTTCATCGGGTGGCCTACCCCCCCTTAGTTATGCTACATGCTCTCTCCCCATCCCACCCCTTCCTTTTCCCTTCTCCTCCCCCCACACTTTCCTTGAATAATCATCCTTTTCTGGTTCCTTTGAATATTGATACTTCTTCTAGTCATGACAATCCACCCCCTCCCTTCCTCCCAAGGGAATCGGCCTCAACCTCCCTAACATTTCAACTAACAGAGGTAGGGGTCATCATTCCAAATTGATCCATGCACAAAATAAACACTTGGTAGATATGGCTTCAAGATACCAATTATCCATTGATGAGGTTCTTAGAGCAGCAACAACCCCCAAAAAAGTTCCCTCATGATCATACTCTCTCTTAATTGCAGGGGCCTGATTAACCCCCATAAATAAATTTCCCTCCAAAGGCTTGTTGATCTAGATAAGGCAATAATTATTTTACTAGAGGAAACTTTTGGTGCTAGAGATCTCATCTTTGGTATTCTACACAAAATTCTTTTGAGATGGAACTTCATCTGCATAGATCCCAGGGGTCGCTTTGGAGGCCAAGCAACATAATGGAACCCTCGCTTTATCATTGTCATCAGTATTTGAGGGATGGGTTCGATAATTGACCTAAATTTTGAGTCTGTTGAAATATTCCACGATACCCTCATTCAAAATCAATGGCGCCCCTTAGAACAAAATCTCTTTCTAGGAATCCTGCTCCTAGAAAGCTTGTATGAAGGAAACCAATCTGATTTTAGGAAAAAACCTTAGCTTTTCAATTGGTGAAACGAAAATCTAGGGGTTTAGAGCACAAGATGATTCGAACTTAGATTTTTTTATCAGTTTCGTCCGAAGTCATAGCCTTATTGACATTGACCCGATTAAAATGAATCCCACCTAGCACAACAAATGAAAAAGGGAGGCACGAATCACTAAGAGAATTGACAATTTTTTTTATCTGAACATCTTGTAAAAAACCTCCCTCTCATTAGAAAATGGATTGGAGAAGGATGGGGCTTAGAAGTGACTCACCTATCTTCCTAGAACTCAAGGATTTTGGGAAGAAACCTCCGAGCCCATTCAAATTCAATTCGTCTTGGCTCACCGATGGGAGCTTTTCTGAATTGGTGAAGTCAAATTGGAAAGCCTTCAACCCTCACTCATTAGAGACTACTAGAAGGAAATTCACCCATAATATCAAAGTAGTAAAGGAA
This sequence comes from Pinus taeda, assembly GCA_000404065.3. Taxonomy (NCBI): domain Eukaryota; kingdom Viridiplantae; phylum Streptophyta; class Pinopsida; order Pinales; family Pinaceae; genus Pinus; species Pinus taeda. The sequence goes on from APFE031479296.1 coordinate 81,575, forward strand.
GCCACTAAAAAAAATTCAGTGGAAAAAAAGAAAATGGATGAATGTGAACTAAGCGAAGTCGAAGCAGAATTAAAGGCCATATCAGAAAACCCATCAGAAGGTTATGAATCATAGGAATTGAAAGGCACACTTATACATTTGGAAGCAAGGAAGAAAAATATCCTAGATGACCAGAAGCAACTTGGAGGCTTAAGAGTTACTTCCTTTGGCTGGAAGCTGACGATGAGAATATAATTTGTTTTCAAAATTTCACAAAAGGAAGGAAAATGAGCATCACCATTTGGATTTTCAGTGACTCGGAAGTTAATTCAACTACTTCCTTTGAGGACCTTGCCTCAGTGGGAAGCAATCACTTCAATTCCCTTTTCAAAGAATCCAATGACGTTTCTATGCTGAAATTGTCAAACTGGCTCTGCCTTTTCCCATCTTCTTAGCCTCAGAGGACAATGAAAAGATGATGGAACCAATCAGAGTAGAAGACCTCAAAAAATTCATAAATGGTTTTCAAAATGATAAAATTCATGAGTCAGAAAGGTGGACAGTTGAGTTTTTCAAGGCTTTCTATGAGCTCCTAGAGAATGATCTTCTTTGATTCATTAAAGAATCTAAATCCACTTGTCTTTTCCCAACCCCCTTCAACTCCACCTTCCTTTCCCTTGTTCCCAAGACATATGATCCTTATTCCTTTGATGAAGTTGGATCCATCTCTCTTTACAACTACATCTACAAAATTATAGCCAAAACCATTGCCCTCATACTCAAACCTATCTTGTCCAAATCTATCATGAGGAAAAATTTTCTTTTCTGGAGGGATGACAAATACATGAAGCCATTGGAGTGGCTCAGGAAGGACTTCATAGCCTCAAGTAGAGGAAGCTGAAAGGGGTTATTCTCAAAATTGACCTATCCAAATCCTTTGATTATGTCAGCTGGCTATATATTAGACTCCTTACACACCTCAAATTCTTATTATACTTCATTAATTGGATCATATGTTGCACCACTTTAGCTTCCTTTGTTGTCTTGATTAATGGTTCAACCTATCCTTTTTTCATAGTCGAGCAAGGGTTAAGATAAGGATTCCCTCTCACTCCCCTCCCCTTTCTTTTGGTTGCAAAATATCTCAGTAGAGCCCTTGAGGGGGCATGCAAAAGATGTGGTATTATGGGACTCAGGGTTGCCTCAACTCTTTGCATCACCCATTCGATTTTTGTTGATGACATCCTTATTTTCAGTGATGGCTCTTGAAATTATGCACACTCTATAAATGAGGCTCTGGATCTATTTGAAGCAACTATAGGAATGATCATCAACTCTAGGAAATCAACCATCACCCATATTGGTCTTATTGATGGGGAGCTCATATTATATTTAGACTTCTTCCGTTACAATATGGCCAACCTTGTGAATGGATTCAAAAATATTTGTTTCCTCCTCAAGCCAATTGCATATAAAATCAAATATTGGAAATGGCTCTTAGAAAAACTGGAAAAGTGACTTAAGGCATGGAGTACCAGATGGCTGTCCACAATAGACCACCTTGTCCCAATCAAATCAGTACTAGAATCCATTCTAGTTTACTAGATGTCTCTCTCATGGATCCCACAAGCCATCCTTTAGAAAATAAAGAATTTATACTACAATTTTCCTCAAGTAGTGGAAGCCAAATATGGATTGAGATTTATCTCTACCCCCAGCCTCTGGACCAATGTCCTCCATAGGAAATATATCTTCCCTCCCTCCATAGAAGACTAGATTTGAAGCCCCATCAAGTAAAAATCAAGTGCCTCTATCATCTGGCAGGTTATCATGAACTCATTCTCCATCATTAGAAATGGTATAGCTTGGAAAGTAGGAGATGGATATAGACTTCGGTTAAGTGCCGACCTATGAGTGGAAGTAGTGGAGAACATCGACTCTCAGCAGAATTGATCGATACCCTCCATTCCAAAGGCATCCATACTCTTAATCAAGTTGTTGCTCCTAACCCCAACCCTCTTAGAGATCAAATGTTGTTGTCCAACAAACTATTGAATTTATCGAGAGAACAAAAAAGAACATGGTCCTCCTACATTAGGGCTTTATCTGAGGTCATGTTCGCATTTCAGATGAGCCTGATGAGATAGTTTGGTCTTTGTCTACTTCATGACAATACACCTCGAAAGATGGTTACCTTTTCTTAATTTCACTCTACTCTAGACCCTGTGGAGTCCTGGTGGCTACACTTGTAGAAACTAAAATGTTCGTCCAAATCTAGAGTTTTCATGTGGTGTGACTTAGAGAGAAAAATTCCAACATGGGATTTTTGCGTAAAAGATTGAAAAAATAAGTCCCTAGCTAGTGTTGTCTACGCAAAGATGTGGAGGAAAAAATTGCTCACTTTATAATTGATTGCTACTATTCCAAATCCCTTTGGACTTTCTTTGATTCAAAATAGGACATGCTTGTAAATGGGAAGGGCCTAATGTGAGGATCAATTGGAAAAAATGGGTTACAAATGACAACACCTGAGATATCATCTCATTTCCCTTCCTTTCTAGCTGGGTCACCTAGCTAGCGAGAAATAAGGTTATTTTTGAAGACAAGATGGTTAAAAAAAAGAGCAGTTGCACAAGCAATTGTTATCCTTGGTCTCCTTCAAAAACCCTCGATCTCCTTGCATAGCAGATCCATTGTTCAGCTTGCTATTGATAAGAATAGGCCATGGGTTTTCTTTGATGGAGCAGCCTAGGGAGACCCCAAAAGATGTGGAGGAGGCGCGTCTCTTTACCTAATGAAAACTTTCACTACAAAATGAAAATGGGGTTGGACGAGGTCACAAATGATTTTGTAGAAATCATGGCTCTTAAACTTCTTCTGGTTTTTCTCTCGAGAATGGCATCACATTCATTCAGATTTATGGAGATTCACATATGCTTGTTAATTGGGTCAAAGGAGTGCACAAATGCTACAAACTCATATTGAAAGTTTTATTAAATGACATATTGCAACTCAAATCAACATTCTCATCCTTTGTTATTTCTCATATCTATACAAAATACAACTCAGATGTAGGTAACCTCTCTAAAGCAGTTGCTATGCTGCATTGCGAGACATGGGAGATAATCAAACAACTCGAGATCGAACCACATAGATCCTCCACAAAGCTTTTCTAGAGGATGACAACTTAGATTAAAATCACGCTCCATAGACTCACAGTGGTTGTTTTTGTCTTTTTTGTTTTTTGCCTTTTATGATATAGAGGATTGAAACCATATGATTGGTTGCACCCAATGTTTTTATTATGTTATTTCTATGTATGTTGAAAATATTCAACATCTTATAGACACAACTACTATGCTTTGTTTTGTGATTTTACTATAGACAACTATCTCATTTTGTCTTGTAATTGACAAAAACTACCAGCAGTACTCCACCTTGAAGCATGCTTTTTGTCAATTGAGTACATGCATGACATGTATCACAAAATGTAATTTTTTTTATCATATGGAAATAAAGTTATGTTGTTGTTTGAAGAAAAAAAATATGAAGTTTAAAAATATAGCTATAAATATGAATCATTATTTTAATTTATATGGTAATATCTAATATAATATTACTATTATATATATATATATATATTATATATATATATATATATATTATATATATATTATATATAATTTATGAATTTTTTATAATGTTTTGAAATATCATCATTATAAATATGAATAATTATAATTAATAATTTATTTTAAAGTAATATGCACACAACATACACTAGAGGAATCAACCACTAGATTGGGCTCGTACTCACGTGTGACACGGGGTCGATTTCCAACACTACACACTATACTCTGAGGCCTATGAAGACCAGTTACTTTGACATATACGTAATACTTCATATCACCAATTGAGCTACCCCTGGGACAATGTAATATGCATATTCTGAAAGAAAAAAAATAAAAATTATAATTTTATTAATCAAAACAAAATACATGATAACAAATTTAATTAAATTGATTTATTATTTATTATATTTTTAACTCAAACCACAATTATGATTTTATTATGTTTATAGATGTGTCTATTTTGGAAGAGGGATTGCAAAGTTTTAATTTAAATATCAATAATTATTAGGTGGATGGTAGTATTCTAGAATATTTTTGGTAGTATTTATTTCCAAACTAGTTATGCTTTTTTTTTTTGTCTTTTTAATTAAACTAATTAATTAAAAAAATGTCATATGAAATTAGTTATGGTATTTTGGGTATATGGAATTGAGAATCCATGATGTTGACCCATGATATTGTAACAAAGCATCTTTACAAATTTTAATTTAAATATCAATAATTATTAGGTGGATGGTAGTATTCTAGAATATTTTTGGTAGTATTTATTTCCAAACTAGTTATGCTTTTTTTTTTTGTCTTTTTAATTAAACTAATTAATTAAAAAAATGTCATATGAAATTAGTTATGGTATTTTGGGTATATGGAATTGAGAATCCATGATGTTGACCCATGATATTGTAACAAAGCATTTTTACAAATTAAAAATATCCATGAAAAAGTGAGGGTATTACATGTTTTTTTAAATGTATATAGGTCAAAGTTATATGTTAATTCCTTAATAATAATAATAATTTAAACAAGCTACATGAAACAAATGTCCCTAGGATTTGCATCATTAATAAGTATTAATTTTGTATTTTTGGAATAGTAAGTTGACAAGAAGGGCTAATATACTATATTTTACTTATAAAGTTGTATTGTTATGTTCTAGGAAATTATCTTTAAAATGACCTTATGAAATAACTTAGCTACATATAATTTTACAAGATCAAAGATATTTTCATTAAGGTTCATTTTAAAAGTGTGCATATCATATTGCTATTATTTATTCACATACATTTTAACTTTAAATTTATCAAATATCAACAAAAATCAAATTTATTAAAATGTAAACATTTTTAAATGGAAAAGTTGAAATTTACACCTTAACAATATCATATTTATTAAAATTTAGTAAATATTACCTTAAATAAATTTATATAATATTTTTATAAAAGGTGAGTCCTTGGAAGAATCTTCCCTGGGAGTTTCCAAACGAGCCTAACCTTTTAAACCTCGAGGTGACGTGGACTTTCAAGGTGCCGTGGTAACTTGTTGTTTAAATGATGGGTAGACGCTTACCTTTATGCGCCAGAGTGAAGTGTCAAGACAAGCATGGAAAGACTTTAACATAGAGGTAACAGATACATTACTAGACAAAGACAAAAATATCTCTTCTCTGGAATTTTTTGAAGGAGGCGCAAGTGACTCGGTTTAAAAACGTCGGGGCTTGGGGTCATCAGTGGACATTAATGAAAGACAGTCTAACAATTGATAGAGGGGAATCTTCGTCCCCTAGAGCTTTTTCCCTAGGAGTTTTGAAAGAGCATATAATCATTAAAGAAATTTTGAGGTCTAAAATGGGCCTCCTAAGGAATATTATAAAATAATAGTGGAAATAATAAAATACGATTAGATTACATTATCAAAAACACTATTTTTTCAACTCATATTTTCAACTTATCTCCCTATGGTTTTACTCAAATTTTGAGCGAGAAAACTTATTAGATGGAAAATGTAATTCCTCATCCAAAGAGTACTCATGTTGCATAATTTTGTTGAACCCTACTACACGAAAAATGAGAAATACATGAAAAAACATTATTACCATCGAAGTATGCAACATGGGTACTCCTTGGATGAGAAATTAAATTATGCATTCGAGTGCTCCCACTCAAAATTTGAGTAGAACCATAGGGAGATGAGTTGAAAGATTAGTTTATTTTTTTATTTTTTAATGTTTTTACCTTTTTACTCCAAAAATGGTGAATCACCACCCATGGTTGACATCATCATCTTGAATCCTAAAGTAATATATTTTTATTTTGAGGTCCATTTCAGAGCTCAAAACTTCTCTAACGAAAAAAAGGTCGGGGTTTGGGATTCTGAAATTATGGCAAATCAATACTATAACTCATTACCTCCTTTGATCGAATCTCTAGAATAGGGAATGAATTTGAATTTTGTGCAGATTGTTGTAACATATTCTTGTCAAATTGACTCAGTAATTCTTTTTGAGTGACTTGTCTATATTTGCTTAAAAAAAAACTGTGAAATTCTTTAACTTCTTATTCACTGTTCTCATCTCCTTGGATACTAATTACAATGCCATTACAAACTCACTACATCTCCTTGGATACTATTGACGATGCCATTATAATCACGCTACTTGACCCAAAGAAAGAAATAACAAAACGTATTCATATATATATATATATAAAAGTGCCATAAACCTAGTATGAGGTAGACCTATATCAGTTGAATAACTGAAAGATTGGAGGGTTTTATTTAAGATTTTGTGAGCAGAATTAGCATGCCCAACTCAATCCATGTTCACATTATTTGGAATTTCTCCACCATTGACGTTATTGGTCGTTATTGGTTATGAGAGGAGTTGTCGTGGGAAGAAATTTTAGTGCACCTACCACATGGCAGTTTCAGCCTCAGAGCAAATTTTGGAGCGTGAAAAGAAATGTACTATACACTTGAATTTTCAAGAATTTGGTTGTTAAATCTTGTCTTCTTCAATGTACTATACGCTTGAATTTTCAGGAATTTGGTTGTTCAATCTTCTTAAATTTCTAGGAATAATGGAAGAATTCCAAAAGGAAAATGTTGTAGAGGGAGTCAAGTGTAGTCTTGTTGTCAATAATGGCCTATACTGTCACCACTATGTCGCTCACATACTTTAGTTCAAATTGAATTAAAATATGAATATGGGTTTTTACAATAATTGAAATTCGCTCATCATTAAAAAAACAAGAAGCAATACTAATAAATTATGCCAATGAAATCTGCTATTAAGATTTACATTATGAAACTGCTTTCTTCTTCTAGTGGTGTTTAATGTCTGGTTAAAATTCCTTGTTGTTTTCTGGGCACTTAATTTTGGGCATGATTTATGAGAAGATGGAGAAGAATTTCAAAAATTCACCATATGATTTTTTGTAGAATGACTTCAATGGAGTGTCACATGGGAGGTTTCGCAAAATTGTGGACGGTTTTGAGATTTCTCTGTTCTTTTGAAGGGAATACAACCAATTTTCATGAATGACCAAACTAGCAAAACATCCAACAAATGTTTGTGGGAATGGGCATCATTTTAATGGCAGAGGATCAATGCTAGAGTTCAGGCTTATTTTTCTAATCCGCCTTCCAACGAATTTAATGGGTATTTTAATCTATTGAATCGATTTGGACATTTCCCCTATTTTGATGTTGATGTCCCTGAATTCTTTTAAAACGTTTTGTTTTCATGATCGAGTGTTCATATTCTCAGTAACAGTGATTCACTCGTTTTTAGAGATAACCTCTTTTGTATATGTTGGTGTTGTGGAATCAATAATAAATTATGACATATTAATGTGGTCTAATTTTTTTTTGGGATCTACATTAGTTGCTCTTTATAGTCTATTTCAACCTCATGCATCAACTATTCTCTTGCAAATTTTCCTTGGAAGTTCAATATACCTTGGAAGTATTATTCAAGAAACTTATGTTATTGGAGGTTTGTATCTTGTAACTTAGCCATGCAAAAAAGCGAAAAGACATTAACTCAGACATTGTGATTTTAATCAAAAGGATGAGCCATTAAGTGACAAAGATTTGGATTATCTTGTTGCAATATTGAGAGTGATCATTAAGATAGTTGAGAAGAATACTAGAAATAGGGCATGGCTTATTGCTTAAGTGTCACATTGTTTCAAAATACTAGACGAAGTTCTGAGGTTCGAGGTTGTCTTAGAGGTCTAATTTCATTGCTATGTTCTATATTTATGTTATGTAAAAAATTAGTTAATTTTAGGTTATTATTTAATTTTAATTTTAATTAGATGAAAGGGCACGAATAAGATCATGCCCTTTCTCAAAGGGTGCCCATGGCAGTATATAAGCTAGGCAACCCATTGTAAACAATCATCATCTATCTATTCATCATTTTTAATAAATATTTATTCATAGATATTCTGCGTATCAAAATTTTCCGCTTCATTTGGTCTTAGAGCCATGTTTGGATAATCACCGGGCTTTGGCTAACAACCTATTATCAACCTTGCTGCTGTCATAATTGAAGCGTTTTGCTATATATTGGGAGATTCTCCATTTTTTAGGTCTTTGACTATTTGCTACTAATTAAAAAAAATAATAATAAAGAATAAAGAAGAAGGGTATATAAAAAAAAGAGGAGAAAAGGAAATAATTATTCTAACAAACAAAAAAAGTGAATTATATATATATACATATTATATATATATATATATATATAATATATATATATATATATATATAAAAAAGGTTTTACATTATTGATAAAAAGTGCATAATAAAGATAAGCGGGAACCTTTTCAAGTATATTTAAGAATTTTTACGTGGAGAAGATCTTACGTGAAAGGTGAAAGGTAAATATTAACTTTACAGGAGGTTTTAAAAAAACAACCCATGGTAATAGCCCATGGTATTTTAAAAGTAAAAGATATTTTGATAACATTGGAGAAAAAATGTGTGATCTAAATAATTTCAATCGTTCAAATCTAAAGATTGTGACGGTATCAAGAGTCACGTCTCATCCAAATTTTCAGAGAAAAAGAAATATTATTATAATTAAAAAAGGGATACTATTATAAGCCTTATATAGTTACATATAAAAGG